>CAJHQP010000378.1:0-201887 GCA_905132765.1 Moricandia arvensis
TTCCTCCAGGGTAAAAAGACCATTTGGAGACAAAAAACCACAGAGCAAAGAAAAAAAGAGCAACAAAACATCCAAAGTGCCTTGCCTTAAGATTTACTAATCCTCAAGCTTGGCATGAAGAGATTACAGGGCTAGGATGTGGAATGTAACAGTCCTGACAAGGTATCCTTGGATGATTCACTCTCGCGATAACCTTGATAACAAAAAACCTTTTATGTCATCTTGTTGGGCAATTCCTGTGTGGTAAGGTCAAAAAACGACGACGACCCTCCAAATGATCTCCTCCGTGACTATTATGTATGGCCTCTAACCACCGACGACTTGTCATCAGGGACCTCGTCGGGAAATCATGCGATTTTTAAGCGCGGGCAGCTTATCGTCGATTCACATTCAAGTTCTGGTCCATTAAGGTTGTCATTATAGATGGACTAATCCATGGCGTCTCCCTAATTCTTCATTGTGAGCGTCAAAGCTGCGCCCCGATCCATGATCCACATCATCCCTCCCCTCCAGCTTGAAACAGTCGATTTTCCTCAAATAGTGCTGTCACCGATACCCTTACATTCGAGTACAAAGCCCTATATGCCCACTGTCACGCACAACCAAGAAATGGACCCAAGGTTCCCAGCTGTGACCTTAACGTTAAAACCAGCTACCAAGCGTGTAGTATTTATACATACGTCTACCGTGATAAACTTCAGGTCAATACGAGAACTCAAGGGTGCTTATCACGGGCGCGGTAAATTGTCTAGTGTGTCGTTATGTTGTTATGTGTTGTGTGTGTGTTCACCTCTGGCTATCGTCGTTAAGTTGATGTAACTCAAATTAATGGCATACGTGCTGTGGGTGTGTGTCCCCCATCCAGATGGGGGTGACTGTGTGGGCATTGCAGGTTTTTGGGATTTAGGACCTTCAATATTTGGGGTGAAAAAACCTTTCTTCTCCTTAGGTGAAATCCCCAAAGATTTTGTCTGCACCAATACCATCAAATACCTTCCTCCAACACACCTTACATTTGCTTTGTTTTCAATCATGCCTTTAATACTTAAGTTTTTTCTCGCTTACAATATATGTGTCTTAGCCTTCTCATGAATCTGTTGAACCAAGCGCTCGGACCTTCTTCTTTACCGTCCAACCAATAAACTCTTTTCACATTAAGGTTAAAGGCATTAGATCCCAACACTAGACCAACTGCGGAAGCGATAAGTTGGGATGGAATAAACTCATAACCAATTATCAATAATGACTACGCGTTGAGTTCGGAAATACTCTAAGTATATGCACTAGCGCAGAATTGACTCTGTGCGCATCCATTTAATCTATATCTCTATGAAAAATTCAACAAATTGAGGTAAGGATCTTCCAAAGTTTTCAAGTCCTTTTTTGGAAAATCGGCGCCGAACGCAAGGCGAGCGTTTTCCTTAGAAGTATTTTAACTACCTCAAGTCTTGTCCAATGATCCGCGTTGTGGCTGTTCTCTACGATTGGAAAACATCAACTAGATAACAAACATACCTACTACATGTCGCCTATGCTCTACGGACCACCCGCAAGGAAGTCCTCCAAGGGAAATGATTCCAAAGGAAACTGTATTCCTCTATTGAAAAAACTTATAAGTTCTTAATGGCATGTCCACTTATCCATCCGTAACATCTACCGGGGACAATACAACACCTCTCTTTAATAGAATACACTCTTCTAGCAAACATTATTTACATTTGCCCTCTCTCTCACCATCCAGTTTTGTGACAAGCTATCAAGTGCGTGCCATTTTAAGGAAGAAACCTTATCAACAACAAACAACGATTAGAGTCCTTTCTCCGGTTGATAAGAGCGGACCCTATGAAGTCCATCGAAAATGTCATCTCCCCAAGGTTCGACTAATAGGCGGACGACGCTCCTTACTGGGGTTGAAACGGGTTGACGTGTCTATTTAAACAATACATCTCCCGTCCCCCTGAAGGCCGACTGTTACTCGACTATAGGTACACTGTACGGGCCCTCTGTCTCCTGTTTTGTCAACTTTCAGTTGCTACCACCCTCCACAAGGATGTGTTTGTCGTCACCACTCCTCTCTCGTCCCTTTATTCCACGTCGCCGCTGTCGGGTCCCCCCCGCTCGTCCCCGCTCGCTTGCGTGCCTAACCCTTAGGAAGTGATCTGCAAAAGACTTTAAGAGGTTCCTTGGAAATCCCAAACAGGCTGGGTGCCCATTAGAGATACTACCTCCCATGTGTGCGATTCCATAAACCAAACAAAGTCTCGTTAATTGAGCCAATTAGGGCACACACGCTCAGCCGAACGACTAAACAAAATTGTCATCATTGTAACTCACCCGTGAACGGATGAACATCATCCCTTCCGATGGACCACGTCCTACTATACTTTGCATACAATGCCTCTCCCTCTCTGCACCCCCCTCAGCACAAAAACTTCTCACCAAACTCAATGATGCAGTAAGGGCTTCTTTAAACATCAATTCACCTATCGCTCCATACGTTTCCATAAATATCTGCTTCCACTTTCATCGATTTTTGAAAACTTACAGCAAACTGCCCCATCGCTCCTCTAGTGCCATTTCCACAGCTTGTGTCGGTCTCTCCTCCCTCCCCCCCTCCGCGCGTCACCCACCCCCCCCCCCTCCCCTGCTCTTCTGCGGTCCAAACAAACGAAAGCGCCAATTTTCTACACGTTACCCCTTCCCGAGCAGAACAACCTGTGCCCATTCTCAAGGCTAACAACTATGTTTTCTTCCATAACCACCTTTCTCGGATTCTGTTTCACGCCTCTCTCTCTGCTCATTCTTCTAACCTTCTCTCTCTCCTCTCTCTTGCCTTCTCCTCAACACCGTTACACCTTCTCCTCTGCCCTACCTCGGCTTCTCTTCTCCCTCTCGCAGCATCCCCTAGAGAGCGCTCCGGAAAACGAAAAAGTTCTCTCAAATGAGGTTTCTCGAGACCCTCACCCACACCTCTGCCGATCCCTCCCAGTGGTCCTCTCTCCTTTTCTTCTCTTCCTAACCTACATCTCGTGCGCTTCTCTCTCTCTCTCTTGCTCTCTCTCTCAGACTGCGTGACCTGCGTAGTACCGGGTGCTCCAGGCTGCTGGTAGCAAGTTCTACACTCGCTTTTGGTTCATGTATAGCCCAATTGGTTGTGAGGGCCATTGGAGCCTGGGACGTCTGTGTAACTTATAACTGGATTGATCTGCACCCACTGTCTGGATTTCACTGGAGGATTGCTCTAGATGAATTTGACCATCTTCCTCATATAAATTTTTCGGTGATCGTTTGCCCTTTTCTTGTCACACTTGGATCATGATGATACACCGGGAACAGCCTTTTATCACCAACGATCTTCTCTGGTAATGTTCCCCTTCACGGTTCATTGCCCTCCTCTATGGGTCAAGAATCTTTGGGAGTCCTGGACCTTTCCTCGAGCTCGCCAGTGTGGGACAGGGGACCTTCGTTGGGTTCCTCTCTTCTACCAATGACGATCCATTAGTTAATCCCAAGACTCTCCAGAATTAATCCTCAAATTAGTTGCCTTTAAAAATTCTAGATCTTCAAACTAGCATGGTTCTTCTCTTCATAATACCCTCTTTCTTCGACAAACTTCACAATCCCTAGAACACTAGAAAGTCTTCTGGTTACTGGATCATAGAATTATACCCCTTTGTGTAGGCGGCGAGTGAACCCTATGAACATCCCCTTTAGTGCTCTTTGCTTTTCAGTTGGTCTATACTGTTCAACCTCAAATGGTGACTTGATTGTCCTGGACCCTTGTTGGTGTTTCTGTTGATGAGGTAGCAAGCTTAGCAACAGAAACACTCCAAAAACCTCTTTGGAACATTTTCCTGAACATCATCGACCTTGCAAGCTCCATGAGATGTTTGTCTTCTCTCGGCCACTCCCATTTGTTGGGATTGTGTATGAACATCCTGCTCTGTGAAGTATTCCATGTTGAGATAGGTGTTGCTAGAATGCTTGGCTAGTGTACTTCCCCACCATTATCTGATCTAAAAAATTTCAGCTTAAGTATTTAACTGGTTAGTCACATTGCTTTGAAAATTTCTAAAATGCATCAAGAACCTTATCTTTAGATGGAATCGAGGTTATCCAGGTGTATTAGACTTCTCATTATGAATTTAACAAAATATTTGTGATTCTCTCTAGACAAATAAGTGCAGTTCAAACATCCGAATAAATTTAAATCGAAGCAATGTTCATAGATGGTTGTGGATTTATGAAACACAGTATTACAATACTTGCTAAAATACAATTTCACAATCATTTTTTAAAACAAAACACCTGGAACCATTAAGTTTAAAGCTCTAACATGAGAATGTCGTAGTCTAGCATGCACGAGATATTCTTATTTAGAACAGAAGCAGAAACAAAAGTAAATTAGCATCTATGATCAGGCACATAACTTAAGTTCTTCAAGCATATTAAAGGTTTCCTTTGGTCACTCATTGCCAATCAATCGACGGCTCTCCATATCCTGAAACTTCACATCATTAGGACTAAAGATAACATTGCAATGCATCTTAGTGGTATCATTTCTTGACAGAAAGTGAAATTTGACGTAAACTCAGGTATGTAAAAGGCTTTAGATTACTTGTTAAACAGTTTCAACTTGCCTACACCTCTTATTGGTATCTATCTCCATTAGAAATCATTACATGTCCATGAGCAAGTTCTATATCTCTAATAAGAGTAGTACTCACTAATCATATGATGAGACGCACCTGAATCAACTATCAATAGTTTAGACATGTTATGAGCATTATGACCAAGTATTCCTAGTATAAGTATAGGCACTATCAGTTTGTTCAACAGTACTAGCAACCTTATATGCACCAAAAGAATACCCACTGACATTGCCAAGAGTTTTACCATTATCCTTGAGTATTTTGATGAGTGCATCCATTCTCAGATCAGCGGTTTGAACTCATGCTCATTTGGTCAGGGCAGATGGGGCAGTGTAGGTCACCAAGACCTTGCTTTCACCACTTTCACGACCTTATGTCCTCATTTGAGTCGATTTGAAGTCCCAGCTCCTGGTTGATCACTTTGTACCACAGGTGCCATTACTCTTGCTTTTCCTATCCTTCATGAACTTGGTCGGCTTGAGATGGAGGGATGGTGTATCTACCCTGGGCTCTTCTTATGACCATGTTTCTTGCAATGATCAGAGTTTCCATTGAACCTCATGTCTTCATAGTTCCCAGTGAACCTCCGGTTTTCATACTTGTGGACTTTGTAAGCTTGAGGCACCTCATCTTGGTTGGGAAGTGTACCCTCCCCCTTTCCTCCAAAGAGTCCCAATGACTCTTTTTCCTTTTTTGATTTGCTCGCATACCTCTTCAAAGGTACGGAGCTTCCCAGATCTTATGATGTACATGATGAGGTCGTTGTATGTGGCTTTGACTGTGAAATGAAATGCTTGATTAATTATGTTCAACGGTTACAATATATAGAGAAAGGATTAGGGTTGCTTTAGGATAAGGTTTACAACGGGCTAGAAGACTAATTGTGGTAGTCAAGGCCTGAGAAGGAGCAACTAATTATGAGAGCCTTCACGCGTGAGATTCCAAAGGGGATCGTGACCAGATTTTTCTTCCTTTCCTAGCCACATGAGCCAGACCGTCATCTGTGCTTCCTTATCTCTTTGTAAAGCTTGAACTGGAGGGGTAAATGGTGAATGTAACTTCTGGTCGATTTACATGTCCACTTGTACGAACGAACCAAAACCAAACCTCTCCATTTCTTCATCCTTTTGCTATCATGTTAAACATCTATGTTCAATAGTGTGTGTATGGTGAATAAACCTAGAAAGGGTTGTTTGAGTCTTGAAACAGAGAGAGGGAGACTAATGGAGAGTGATGAGAATATTCAGAGAGAATGGGAGATTGAGAGAGATTAGGAGAGAATCGTGAGTAACCAGAGTATGAGAGTTTTAGTATCAAGAGAATAGAGAGTTTAGAGAGACAAAAGTAACAAGAGAATAATGAAGAAGAAAGGGGAAATCCCCTATTTAGCTTAAACATTACAAACTGTCTACAAAGACCTTATATAAGCTTGTACAACATTAAAACATAAACTAGACGTAAGGGCTGTGGTTTATTTATTCAAATGGACGTTCCGGATATTCTTGATAGTCTGGCTGCTAGCTGGAAAGTCATGGACAGCTTGCTTAAAAATGGAATGCTCAGATTGCTTCATTTGAATAATGATTGAGATTGGTCATGGCTGTAAAGGTTAAGCACCTTTTACCTTTTCCAGCTTGCATACACAGCTCAACCCACACGGCCATGATGGTATATTCCTTCTTGGATCCCATTCTGAGTCAAGTGGAAGACCACACACGTTTTTACAGGCTGGAACATGTTGTGGGTGAGTAGAGTTGTGGATAAGGTGAGGAAACTTCCTCACACCTTCCTCCTTGCAAAGGCATCTTTTGAGCATAGAATCTTTTGAGCATCTCTTTCTTATCCTTTTCGACCCAAACATGCACTTGCCTCCTAATCTTCAAACGGTCACAAGAGAATTGCTTTGGATCAGTTTACATTGATTAAACCAATGGAAATATCAAAACTGCACAATTACTCGACCGTACGAATGGTGTACGGACTGCCTGTCCGTACACTTCGACCCTCGCCCAGATTCACCCAAATAGTCGATCCAGAGGTGAATTGGGTCGACCATGTCCGTACGGCCGTATGGTCTTGTCGACCCTATTTTTCACCATGACCCAAGTTCTCCCAAATCTTCCCAAAACCTTCATTAATGTCTTTCTTGAACTTCTTCTTGTTGTTGCAAAGGTTTCTGGACACTCCTTAGGTCTTTCATCAGACTTCTAATAGTGTTTAACCCGAACTTTGCACATACACCTTTGTGAGTCATTTTCTCACTTCAAGTTAACACTCCCCCTCAAGCCTGACTTCTAGTGAACCTAAGTCAAGCTTGGAACCCTGAAGTCTCTCCTCATTAAAAACTTACCATAGAAAACCCTCCTTAGGGATAAAACCTTGATAAGGAAAATAGTAAGATCCTTCAAGACCTAGGGATCGGTCATTGAGCCTTGTGCCTTAGAATCAGTGTGTTTGGACACGAAGGACTCTGGATCGTAGCCTAAATAGGTGCAGCAACACTCACAGCTTACACACATCAAAATCAGCTTGACCTCTTCATAGACCTGTTTGGGTCTCCCCCTCTCAACTGACTTCAAGCCACCTTTAGAGAAGCTAGGAAATGACCATGATCATTTCAGTGAGGCTTAAGAAATGGTAATGGTACCTGATACATTATCCAAAGGTGCATCAGTACTTATCAAGAATTCAATAGGTTCAAAAGGCTCCACTACTTAGGCAAAGCACAATAGTCTAAACAAAACTAGTGACTCCAGCAACTTAGACAATCTTTTAAATGAACCAGGATATCCATGATGGTTTTAACTAAGGCACATGCACCAGTACTCATCCAATTTAACCAAAGCCAGTAAGAACCAATTCAATCAAACATTTTAAGTATCATTTCGCAATTTCAGAAAGAAATGATGAATGACTTGAACTAAATTGAGTTCAAGTTACTTCCCTTTTTTTGGATGAGGAGTGATTGGTTTGTCACTTGAATCCCTTCACACTCGTTCAGTTGCAACCTCTTCATTGAAACACCAACTTGATGGGAGGTTGTGTGGATCCTTCAGCTTCAGTTTCAATCACTTCACCATAGAGACCGCCTTGAACTGAGCTTTCATACACATAGAATCAAGACTGCTCTGAACAACCTCTTTGCATAGACACGCCACTGGCTAGATCCAGTTGAATGATGCTTTGTTGAAGTCCTTGCAAAGGCTTGATACTAGACCATGTGTTAACCTTGAAGTGAGAAAATGACACACAAAGTTCTATGAGCAAAGTTCAAGTTAAAACACCATAAGAAGTCTGATAAAGATCTAAGGAGTGTCCAGAAACCTTTGCAATAACAAGAAGAAGTCCAAGAAGGAGATTATGAAGGTTTTAGTAATATTTGAGAGCATTTGGGCCATGTCCAAAAATAGGGTTGACCAGACCGTATCGATTTTACGGCCATGGTCGACCCAATTCACCTCTGGATTGGACTATTTTGGACAAATCTGGGCGAGGGTCGTAGTGTACGGACATGTGGTCTGTACATCGTCCGTACGGTCAAGTAATTGTGCAGTTTTGAGTTTCCTTCGGTTTAATCAATTTAAACTGAACCAAAGCAATTTTCTTGTCACCTTTTGAAGATAAGGAGGAAAGTGGATGTTTGGGCCGAAAGGGATCAGAAAGAAGATGCTCAAAAGAAGCCTTTGGCAAGGAAGGAAGGTGTGAGGAAGTATCCTCACCTTATCCAGAACTCTAATCGCCCACAGCCTGTTCCAGTCTGTCAAAACGTGTGTGCTCTTCCACATGACTTAGAATAGGATCCAAGAGGGAATATACCATCAGGGGCGTGTGGGTTGAGCTGTGTATGCAAGCTGAAAAGTAAAGGTGCGTTACCTTTACAGCCATAAAACCAATCTCAACCATTCATTCAAATGGGGCAATCTGAGCCTTCCATTTAAGCAAGCTGTCCATGACTTTCCAGCTAGAAACCAGACTATCAAGACCTATCATGGAGGTCCATTTGAATAAATAAATCACAGTCCTTAAGTCTAGGTTTATGTTTCAAAGTTGTAAAGCTTATATAAGCTCTTGTAGACAGTTTGTAATGTTTAAGCTGAATGGGGAATTTCCCCTTTCTTCTTCTTTATTCGCTGGGTTACTTTGTCTCTCTAAACTATCTAAACTCTATATTCTCTTGATACTAAATCTCTCTTACTCTTTTTCACAAATCTCTCTCAATCTCCCATTCTGTCTCACATTCTCTCATCATTCTCTCATAATTCTTCGTTTAGTCTCTCTCTTCTGTTCAAGACTCAGACGACCCTTTTTGGGTTTATTCACCACACACACACACGGCATGGAATCTGAAAATATTACATTGTATCAGATTCAGGTTCATCAGAACTTCGTTCCTAAGCTTCCGCAAGCTCAAGCTCACAACCGCGCCATTTCTAACCTGATAAAGAAGCTCATGTCCAGCCGGTTGTTTAAACTCTTCAAGATGAAGAATTTCTCATCCATGGCGTCAAGAAGCTCTCTTCAGTCGATCCTCCTCTCTCTCATGTCCCTCCTGAAGAAAGAAGATCCCTCGAAGCAGATCCAAGCCTATCTTATTCACTGTTCAAAAAGAAACCTTTCAAGAAGAAAGCTTTCTACTTGTTCCTTGTTTTGGCGACTAAATATCAAGAAAGGTAGTGTCTTTGGCATGGTGGGTTCAAGGAGAAAGGCCACACAAAGAAGGAGATGTTGGTGGTCAAACCAACAACTCAGATCTGACCATTCATGATGCGTATTGCCTTGAGGTACAAGGAACCAGCACACGTTCCTTGATAGTAAGCTAAACATTTTTTTCCCTTGAATAAGGCTTATGCCTTTATTATCTGGCTGTGTAGTGTGCTGGTTTTATGGTTATGTGGGCATATAAAGCTGTCTAGTTGTGCTATTAGTTTATGTCCAGGATGCTAAAGTCTTGTATTGGGAAGTAATGATTCTTGCCATGTCTGGTTCACAGCTTGAATGTGTATTAGGGTGATAGATGAGTTGTCTACTCCAGTGATTGCATTCATAAAGGACTATAGCTTTGCACTGCCATTATTCACATGGTTGTTAAGCATTGTCTTGTGTTACTGATTTCTTCTGCCATAGCTTATCCATCATAGATATCTTGAAGCATCTATAAGAATGTCTAAGCTCTTGCATCATGGTTTTGTTAATCTGTTTTGCATAACCATCAGTGTGATTTCTTAGTAATGTCTTGTGTTTTTCCACAGTTCTAATCACCGTGAATGTGGTAATGAGGAGAGACATCAAGGTTCCAAGCTTGACTTAGGAACTCTTGAGTCAAGCTTGAGGGGGAGTGGTTAACCTGAAGTGAGAAAATGACCCACAAAGGTCTATGTGCAAAGTTCGTGTTAAACACCATTAGAAGTCTGATGAACACTTGAGTAGTGTCTAGAAACCTTTTCAACAACAAGAAGAAGTCCAAGAAGGACATTATGAAGGTTTTGGGAAGATTGGGAGCATTTGGGTCATTTGTAAAAATAGGGTCGACCAGACCGTATGGACATGGTCAACCCAATTCACCTCTAGATCGACTATTTAGGAGAATCTAGGCAACGGTTGAAGTGTACGGACAGGCGGTCCGTACACCGTCTGACGGTCGAGTAATTGTGCAATTTTGAGATTTCCTTCGGTTTAATGAATTTAAACCGAACCAAAGCAGTCCTCTTGTGGTCATTCGAAGATAAGGGAGGCAAGTGGATGTTTGGGTCAAAAGGGATCAGAAAAAGATGCTCAAAAGATGCCTTTGGCAAGGAAGGAAGGTGTGAGGAAGTTTCCTCACCTTATCCAAAACTCTACTTGCCCATAGCCTGTTCCAGCCAATCAAAACATGTGTGCTATTCCACTTGACTCAGAATGGGATCCAAGGGGAATATACCATCAGGGGCGCACGGGTTTAGCTGTGTATGCAATCCGGAAAGGTAAAGGTGCTTTACCTTTTCAGCCATAACCAATCTCAACCATTCATTCAAATGGAGCAATCTGAGCCTTCCATTTTAAGCAAGCTGTCCATGACTTTCCAGCTAGCAACCAGACTATCAAGACCTATCCTGGACTTACATTTGAATAAATAGATAACAGCACTTAAGTCTAGGTTTATGTTCTAAAGTTGTAAAGCTTATATAAGCTCTTTGTAGACAGCTTGTAACGTTTAAGCTGAAAAGGGGGATTTCCCCTTTCTTCTTCTTTATTCTTTCGTTACTTTGTCTCTGTAAACTCTCTATTCTCTTTATACTAAATCTCTCTTACTCTGGTTACTCATGAATCTCCAATTCTGTCTCACATTCTCTCATCATTCTCTCATAATTCTTCGTTTAGTCTCTCTCTTCTGTTCAAGACTCAGACGACCCTTTTTGTGTTTATTCACCACACACACACAAACGGCATGGAATCTGAAAATATTACATTGTATCAGATTCAGGTTCATCAGAACTTGGTTCCTAGCTTCCGCAAGCTCAAGCTCACAACCGCGCCATTTCTAACCTGATAAAGAAGCTCATGTCCAGCCGGTTGTTTAAACTCTTCAAGATGAAGAATTTCTCATCCATGGCGTCAAGAAGCTCTCTTCAGTCGATCCTCCTCTCCCTCATGTCCCTCCTGAAGAAAGAAGATCCTTCGAAGCAGATCCAAGCCTATCTTATTCACTGTTCAAAAAGAAACCTTTCAAGAAGAAAGCTTTCTACTTGTTCCTTGTTTTGGCGACTAAATATCAAGAAAGGTAGTGTCTTTGGCATGTGGGTTCAAGGAGAAAGGCCACTCAAAGAAGGAGATGTTGGTGGTCAAACCAACAGCTCAGATCTGACCATTCATGATGCGTATTGCCTTGAGGTACAAGGAACCAGCACACGTTCCTTGATAGTAAGCTAAACATTTTTTTCCCTTGAATAAGGCTTAAGCCTTTATTATTTGGCTGTGTAGTGTGCTGGTTTTATGGTTATGTGGGCATATAAAGCTGTCTAGTTGTGCTATTAGTTTATGTCCCAGGATGCTAAAGTCTTGTATTGGGAAGTAATGATTCTTGCCATGTCTGGTTCACAGCTTGAATGTGTATTAGGGTGATAGATGAGTTGTCTACTCCAGTGATTGCATTCATAAAGGACTATAGTTTTGCACTGCCATTATTCACATGGTTGTTAAGCATTGTCTTGTGTTACTGATTGCTTCTGCCATAGCTTATCCATCATAGATATCTTGAAGCATCTATAAGAATGTCTAAGCTCTTGCATCATGGTTTTGTTAATCTGTTTTGCATAACCATCAGTATGATTTCTTAGTAATGTCTTGTGTTTTGCCATAGTTCTAATCACCGTGAATGTGTTAATGAGGAGAGACATCAAGGTTCCGAGCTTGACTTAGGAACTCTAGAGTCAAGATTGAGGGGGAGTGTTAACCTGAAGTGAGAAAATGACCCACAAAGGTCTATGTGCAAAGTTCGTGTTAAACACCATTAGAAGTCTGATGAACACTTGAGCAGTGTCTAGAAACGTTTTCAACAACAAGAAGAAGTCCAAGAAGGACATTATGAAGGTTTTGGGAAGATTTGGGAGCATTTGGGTCATGTGTAAAAATAGGGTCGACCAGACCGTATGGACATGGTCAACCCAATTCACCTCTAGATCGACTATTTAGGAGAATCTGGGCGAGGGTTGAAGTGTACGGACAGGCGGTCGAGTAATTGTGCAATTTTGAGATTTCCTTCGGTTAATGAATTTAAATCGAACCAAAGCAGTTCTCTTGTGGTCATTCGAAGATAAGGAGGCAAGTGGATGTTTGGGTCAAAAGAGATCGGAAAGAATATTACACATATAAATGAGCAGATTAGGTAACATCAATCCTAAGGCATATGACCTAGTCTAGCATGCCATAATACATTGGACTCTAAAACAAAAGCAAAATTAAAAGTATAAGGTAAATCTAATCTAAGCTTAGTGTCTTCAAGCAAATTGATGCGCCCCTAGGATGCTTCTTTGTTTAATGGGAAGATAGATCCTTGCAAGAACAAATCAGAGAATCAAGTTCTTCAAGGTTTATGGATTGAATGGTACACAAGAGGGATGAGAGGACACTTGATACTCCTAGATGATTAGCTCGGATATGACACACCAAGTTAAACACCCTTATGGCTCTGGATATGACACACCAGAATGATACTCGACAACTTCTAGAGAGAGAGAGCGGTCAAGAGAGAAATAAGAATTGATAATATTCGATTGCTTGAGTACAATAAGGTTTGGGAAAACCCTTAAATAAAATACCCCAGAGAACAAACTCTCTAGGGTTTCGAAAACATAAAATGGAAACTATAGTTTAAAAGATAACATACGCTAAAGATAAATGAACTTCTGGTAGTCTTGGGCCGAGATAGGGCCTATGTGATTTGTAAGACAAGTTGTGGCCTCGTTAAAAACCTTCCTCCAGAAAATCTCGTGGGACAAAACCAAAAGCAAGGAAAAGAGCACACACCAAATGCCTTGCCTAAACACTAATTCAGCTTGATCTAGAGATAGCTTGAATGGTGATCAAGATATCTTGGATCAAACCTTGTCCGAGACTTTCTTCTTGTTGTGGATGTGAAGTGAGTAATCCTACAACAGTTTCCTTAAGTTTATTGGCTCTGGAACGTGTCATGGGACCTACTGGATCAAAGCATCATCACCAGGCTGCTGGTGCATTGTTGCATCATGTGACTCATCTAAGCTCTCCTTGCTCTCTTTAGTAATCTGGTCCATGATCACATCATCCCCTCCCTCTTGAAAAGGATTTGTCCTCAAATCTGGTTCATCAACAACAAAAGGACCAAGTCAGTAACATTGAAGCTATTTGATACATCATACTTACCTTGGAGATCAAGTTTATAGGCATTGTCATTGATCTTGTGGATGATCTCAAAGGGTCCATCAACCCTTGGCATTAGCTTGGACTTCCTCTCGTTGGGAAACCTATCCTTCCTCAGGTGAAGCTAAACTTGGGTCACCGAATTCAAAGAGCTTCACACGCCTTCCCCTGTTGGCTTGCTTCTCATAGAACTTAGTTTTCTGTTCAATGTTTTGTCTAGCCTTCTCATGGATTTGTTGGACCATCTCAGCTTTCTTCTTACCGTCCAAAATAACCCTTTCCACTCAGGTAAAGGCAGTAGATCCAAAGGAGAGGTGGGATTGAACCCATAAACAATTTCAAAAGGAGAATACTTAGAAGCAGAATGCATGGCATGATTGTATGCAAATTCACAATGTGGTAAGTAGTCTTCCCAAGTTTTTCAGGTTCTTTCTGATGAATGCACGCAGGAGTGTTCCTAGAGTTCTATTAACTACCTCAGTTTGTCCATCAGTTTGTGGATGACATATAGTAGAAAACAACAACTTAGTGCCTAGCTTAGACCAAAGAGTCTTTCAAAAGTAACTAAGAAACTTAGTATCCCTATCAGAAACTATAGTCCTAGGCATGCCATGTAAACGAACAACCTCTTTAAAGAACAAGTTATACCTTTGCACCATCAAGTACCTAGCTAATGGAAAACCAGAAAGAAAGACGACAAGGCTGGTTGCAAGAGGACGCACTCAAACATATGGAGAAGATTACCTTTATACCTTTGCACCAGTGGCAAAGCTACACATCATCAGAATCATCCTCTCTGTTGCAACCAACTTGAGTGGGACTTATGGAAAATTGATGTGAAGAATGCCTTTCTTCAAGAACTAGAAGATGAAGTTTATATGCGAACTCTTCCTGGTCTAGAGAACATGGTTAAACCAGGAAATGTGTGGAGACTCAAGAAAGCTATCTATGGGCAGAAGAAATCACCAAGAGCCTGGTACCACAGACTTAGCACCACCCTAAATAGTAAAGGGTTCAGTCGATTTGAGGCAGATCATACTCTATTCACCCTCACGAGCCAACAAGGTATAGTAGTCATCCTTGTGTATGTCGATGATATCATCATCACAGGGAGTGACAGAGAAGGTATTCAATCCACTAAAGCTTACTTAAAATCTGTGTTTGACATTAAGGATTTGTGTGAACTAAAGTATTTCCTGGGAATTGAAGTTTCCCGATCTAAAGAAGGGCTCTTTTTATCCCAAATAAAATACACACTTGATCTCTTGAATGTAGCAGGTATGCTTGGATAAAAACCCGCCAATACCCCATTGGAAGATGGCTATAAGATCTTGCGTGAGGGGTAGTATGAAGACAACATTTGATAATCCAAAGCACACCAGAAGTCTAGTGGGTAAGCTGATCTATCTAACCATAACTAGTACTGATATTTTCTTTGTTGTGAACAAGGTGACCCAGCATATGCAGGTGCCAAAGGTTCATCACTGGAAAATGGTGGAAAGAATACTCAGATACCTCAATGAAGCTACTGGACAAGGATTATGGATGGGGTGTAATGGCAACTTAAAAGTGGTTAGATATTGTGATGCTGATTGGACAGAAGACATAAATGATAGGAAATCAAGTACTTGCTACTGCACCTTCATTGGAGGCAACCTGGTTATTGAGATGAAGAACCAGAAGAGAAGGAGAGACACTGATCAAAATAGACAAAGTGAAGAACGAACTCGGAGACTTGGGGAACATGGCATTCCGTACAGACTTGGAACTCAAGTTATACAAGAGATAACCTAGCTTGAATTGGAAGACAAGGTAAGTCTCCTCACTCGCCAACCTTAGTCACGGATGGAAAAAGACCATTGGGGAGTGCTCTTGACCAAGTTTGAATCTGAAAATAAGTCACATGTGCTAAATCAAGCAAGGGGATCGTTCAGGAAGGGTCACTTTCACCATCCAGAATCTCTACCAGAGAGACATTTGTTTATTGTTTCCCTTTCTTTTATTCCTAATGTTATTGTCCTCTCTCTTTGTCTGGTTCCCTATATAATAATGTATCAAGCAGAATGGATAAACTACGGACAAAAGAACTCCTCTTCACTCGTTTACTCTCTCTCTCCTCTCTACGAAATTCTTCATCCTCTCTCTGTCTTCCAATGTTCTTCATGTTCTTGCTGTTCTTCAGCGTATTCTTCTTTAAATAACTTAAAATTACATGGTATCAAAGCTCTCAAGCTCCTAAACCTATATTCTTCTTCCGCAACATACTTCTCTTCATCTTCTCTCAAGTTTCCAGCAGACCCTAAACTATTATCCAGTGGATAATAGCAAGGGTCCTTTATTTTCCTATGTTTTGTCGAGTTTCTTCCCTATTCATGTTTCCTCTTTTTTATCTGGGTATATCATTCAGATTTCTGGAGTATACAAGTTTTTCTTGAGAGCCTTTCATTTTCAGTTCGCCAAACTCTCAACTTTATCAAAAACAATCTATTACCCAACGGTCCATAGCTTCCAAGATGGAGCAAACCAAGGCTGTTGTTGTTCCAGTAACTCTAAAAGCGTTAAACTACCTTCTCTGGTCAAGACTTGTGAATACTTCCCTTGGGAGTCGAGTGTAAGACCCGATCCGGCCTCTCGGGCCGTGGTCGACGCCTCACGTCGCTCGGTCCTCTTCCAGACCGAACCTCTAAATTTTTTGCCCGTTATCTATATTATCGCCCATAGACGAGGGCTAACTTAGATCTTAGCTCAACACTACCTTAGTCATTCCCTAGCTTAGATCAATTCAACTCATACACAACGGATTATACTATATTAACCATTGGTCTAAAACCAATCTAACGCTTGTCTGGTCGAACCACCTCAGCACTTGGTTAGTATTACAACTACCTTTTAGCTTAGAGATCAATTCTGAACCCAAACCAAGTCATACGATTCTGAGGTTCCATTCCCCTAAACCGTTCTACCAGCATCCTAGCAAGTTACTACTTTATCCAAGTATTTGCTAAGTCATACCTTTGCCACATCCACGGAGCTTGTTAGCTCATCGGTCCAGCTGAATTGGTTAGCTCATCCTCTTAGCTGACTTAGCTAGCTCATCCAGCTCCTCGAGCCGACACACCTAAGCTAGCTAGAACCAAGCTAAGGCCAGCTGCCTGAAACCGAGCTCATCCAGCTAGCTAAGCTAAAACACTTCACCTGAGGTTCCATCTACTCTCTTCCAGCTGATCGAGCTACAAGATAGCTGAGCCCAGTTCCCTGCCAACTCGTCCAAATCTCTTATACCTGCATAAACATCTCCGCTTGTGTACTTAGTCATTCAACCAACCATCCCCACTGACCAAGTAACCTTTGGGAAGTCTTCAATGGTAAATGACATGCATCTGGCTCTTCTCAGCTCATGCATCATCCTTATGCTTTGTAGAATATGATACCAAGTCCCTCTCTTGGACTAACAATACTCAACAGATCCTAAGTGAATCAACCAACCACCCCACATGACTCAGACCTGATGAGTCTTCACACATACCTAACCGGCCATGGAACCATGTCCCATTGAACCCGATCCGTCTTGCTCTGACAACTGATGCCTCCTTTGATCAATCAGATCAGACACCTTGATCCATTATTTATGGATCAGGTCGTCCATCCTTTCCAAGATCATATAACACACGGCCTTCCTTGATTAACCACACCAGCTCAATGCTTGTGTCAGTCTTTAGAATGAATCTCTGGCCCAAAAATGACATCCCTCAAACCTGCTCCAAAAAACTAATTAAAATTCATTACAATTCATGATAAATCACCACTAAGAGATTCCCATAATTGGAATCCACCAAATCCATTACGATCATGATAAATCAACACCAAGCCAATTCCGAGACTAAACCACTCTGTTACTCATGTCAATATGGAGTATAAAATGAATGTAAAGTAATTTAAACATACAAGGAAGAGATAGGATATAACCATTACAAACCGCCCCAAAATCATGATCAAACCGATCCATGATCTTGGCCCATTGTTCTATGGTCATACCCTTTACCTTGAAAGGGTGTCCTGGAGTCTTAAAGCCCCTTTCCAATTCTTTCTCCTTGCCTCTGAAATCCATTCAAGTCGGCCTTGCATATCCCAAATAAAACTTAACCTTGTTGTTGCTTAATCCCCATCTTATACACCTATAAGGCTGCCTTGGCCTTTGAGAGTGAACTCTGATCATCTCTCTTCTTCCCTGGCCATTTGCGTGTATTATATGATTGTAGAGGAAGCCTATGACCTGATCTTCAATGATAAAACTCCATCAAAGGTCGTTCATAACTTCCCTTCCATGGAACTCCCATGAAACTGTTTTCTACACTGCATTGCCTTCAAGGCTGTTCATGTCATTGAGAGTGAAGTCCGGCCTTCTCCCTCTCTCCTGGATATTTTCGTGTGCTCCCAAGACACATAGGAAGCCTGGGATGTGTTGATCCATGATTAAACTCCACCCAAGGGCCGTGCATCACTTCCCCCTTCAATACTCATGAAACTGCCTTTCTACCCACATATGCCTTCAAGGCTGTATCAACCATTGGAAGTGCATTCTGGCCCTCTGATGAGGACATAGAACCAGACATAAACATCCCAAACCTAAGACAAGCACCAATAACAAGATCAGGAACAAAAGGGGTTATTGCAAGCTTCTGTGAAGCCATTGAAGGATTGTTGCCAAGGCTAATAGCAACCCCAACTTAGATGACATCACAAACCGTCTAGACAAGCTCTCCATTTCCGGATCAGAGGTTATAAAGACTCAACCTTATATTATACAAGACGGTCCAAAATATAATGCTATCCTATGGTCTATCATTCCTCACAAGGAGATGGTTTCCTTATTCACCATCTCCCCACTTAAGTGAAACGGTGAGTATCAAGGGGAAGAGGCAAGCTTCTAAACGACATCACTCCACACTTCTGCTCTTCTCCTAACCCTAACGGACGGCTACCTTACCACAATCAAATCCACCAGAAAGGTAAGTAAGGTAAGCACATTTCAATATTTTACTTACTTGATTTTCCTTGCAGGTTTTGGTCTTTTATTTATTTCATTTTCGAATAAACAAGGAATTGTGTAGCCTTTTGCTTTCATTAGGTCCTAAGATTGAGTCATTGTATTAAATTTGCTTCAAAGACCCCTAGAAGGGCATAGCTGCATCGGCGAGTATATAAGCTCCTATAAGCAGCCTTGTATTTTTTAACCTTTATGAAATATATGAGTCAGTTTGCCCTAGCAACTAAAGCCCTAAGTCTTTCCGTGTGTGTGAGGAAGCATCACTGACATAAACCTAGTCTTATCAAGCTCATTCCATAGAGTTTGTGGTGACTTTCGATCCATCTGATTGAGTTCATCAATCTATTCACACCATCTCCATCCTTTGTCCTTGTTGAGTTGTTTATACGAACAAGCAGCTTGGATCCATCCTCCATCTACACGCCATCATCCATCCAGTGAGATAGCAAGTTGGTTATACGACCATTTGTTGTTTCCTATCCTCCACAAGTCCATTGCAAGTACAAGTAAACTGGATATCATATCATTCCATTTCCATCCGCAAGAACTCACTCCCATTCTCATCTTCCATCCATCCACCAAAGCTTGATACTTGTCCTCTACCCGTCCAGTCTGAGAAGGGTGCTTTCCGTGCCCATATCACCCTCCATATGCTCTCCTGGCTATTTTCGTGTATTGTATGGACGCAGAGGAAGCCTAGGGCGTGCAAAAAATAATCAAAACACATCAGAGGGTTGTCCTCAACTCCTTTCTTCATTGCCCTCCAAAACTGCCTCTTTGTTGCCTTTGAATGCATCTCTGTCTTGGATGATTGAATCCGACCATCTATCTGTTTTTCTATGGTTTCCTTGTTTTTCAGGGTGTAGGAAGAAACCCTGGCATGCCTGCAATGGCACGGACTTGCCTTCCTTATATAGAAGAAGGGGTGGTTACTTCTTAACCATTGCATCCCTTCGGTATCAATTCTGGCCATTGATTTAATCAATGGTCCATATCACACCCATTCGCCTAGGGCAGTTACCAGACATCCCTGAAATGCCTAACTTTCCCTAGAAACGTCACACACAAGCCCAGTATGGTTGCCGAAGCCCCTGGTCCAATCCCAAGTGCCCACCGGTTCATAGCCATCATTACCATCCTACACAAGGAATGAAGATCAGTTGGCCAAAATTTTGACTAAAGCCTCAAGAACCAAGGTGTGTGAGTCCATTTATCCCAAAATTGGACTCATTGACATCACCAAGGCATGATCCTGTTGGAATAATGAAAGAAAGAGAAGAAGAAGCAAAGCTGGTTAAAGATAGAATCTCGATCAAGCAGACTTGACTTGCAAGGAAAGATGAAGCATGTCCATACACCACTTGACCTAACCTGACTTTCAAGGCAAGAAGGTATTTGGGAAACTCTTGGTCGTGGGTAAGGTTCAAGAAACCTAAGTATACTTGGTTCGAATTAAAATGGAAGGAGCTAGTTTGAATTGTACAAGAAGAACTCACATGGGTGCATTAGAGAAGCAGCTTGATCTGTCAGTATCACACCAAACTGAATGTACCCTCTTCCTCCAGTCACTTTTTCTTCCTCTGGACGTGCCATACTTTCCATTCCACAGCCTGCTTCACATCAGTCTGCCCCAGCCACATCTGAACCTACTCTCTCTTTCACTACAAAATTAGTTATTTAAGTTTTCATGTTTTATTAGTAGTTTATTGTGCTTGTAATGTCTTGTACCTTGGCTATAAAGCCCCCACATGTAACCCACAAAATTCTTAAGGAGCATTGATGTAACGCCCCAACCGCCCCTACCGGTGAGTCACCCATCCCTCTATCGGGCTCGTTGGCCCCACCCCTGTCCGACGGTCGGTGCGTTAACCGGGAGGCTCGAAAGTCATGATATACTGTCCTTGCAATCACCACATGGCCTTTCCCCATGCTTTGGCCTCACTCACACGGTATCGCGAATCACTTCCCGATAGGTCACCCATCCTTTCACTACTCCAGACCAAGCACGCTTAACTCTGGAGTTCTAAACGGATGTGTGACGGAAAAGGTAAGTCAACTTTGGTGACATAGGTAGCCAAATCAATTCTCTTAAGCCTTTCCACATATCACAATTCGGGATGTTACAATTCACCCCCTCTCAAAGAACGCAACGCCCTCGTTGCGCCCCACGACAGGTCTCAAGACGCCTCTCAGGTCAGAACTGAGACGACTAACCAGCTCTGATACCACTTGTAACGCCCCAGCCGCCCCTACCGGTGAGTCACCCATCCCTCTATCGGGCTCGTGGGCCCCACCCCTGTCCGATGGTCGGTGCGTTAACCGGGAGGCTCGAAAGTCATGATATACTGTCCCTACAATCACCACCCGACCTTTTCCCGTGTTTTGGCCTCACTCACACGGTATCGCGAATCATTTCCCGATAGGTCACCCATCCTTTCACTACTCCAGCATAAGCACGCTTAACCCTGGAGTTCTAAACGGATGTGTGACGGAAAAGGTAAGTCAACTTTGGTGACATAGGTATCCAAATCAATTCTCTTAAGCCTTTCAACATATCACAATTCGGGATGTTACAATTGAGTCTCCTCCTTCATTATTCTCTCTGGTTCATACACTCTCATATTCTCTTTAGGTCTCATACACTCCCTCATACTCATAAACTCTCTTAAACTCTCCATAATCTCTCATACTCTTTGATGTGAGAGTTAAGTATCTCCTTCACCAAATGTCCTATTCTCAGGTTCTATACTCTCTCAAGTCAGCTCACACGAGCTCATACTCAACCACACTCTTAAATACCCACATTCT
Source organism: Moricandia arvensis (assembly GCA_905132765.1). Classification (NCBI taxonomy): domain Eukaryota; kingdom Viridiplantae; phylum Streptophyta; class Magnoliopsida; order Brassicales; family Brassicaceae; genus Moricandia; species Moricandia arvensis. The sequence continues at coordinate 21,382 of CAJHQP010000378.1, forward strand.
CTGTCTTTCATACAATATGTCCAACAAACTTATTATCATACAATATGTCCAACAATGGGAGATAGCACTTCATCCACTGATACTGTGACCATAGCCCAACTCTTAGCTACCATGCAATCCATCAGTGAAATGATGGCTCGGCTAGAGCAGAACCAACAAGCTCAGGCCAATAACCCAAACAACAACCGGAAAGAGACCAAAAAAGGCGACAAGAAAACCCACCAGAAGAAGATGGGACTGATAGTGATATGCCTAGTCTGGAAGAAGAAGAGCAACAGCCTCCACCTAGGAGGAATGCCAGAGGAAGGAACCGGGGCAGAAACTATGATCAAGAAGAAGAGCATCCATGGCAGGGAGGCAAGGACTTGAAGCTCACGCCACCAACCTTTGCTGGAATGGTTAATCCTGATGCTTACATTGATTGGGAAACAAGGATGGAATACATCTTTGATTACTATAACTACACGGAGGCAAGTAAGATTTCTCTAGCTGCTGCTCAACTCACTGACACTGCCTTGTCATGGTGGGATAGGGAGACATCAGAAAGGAGAAGGCTTAGACGTGGTCCTATTACTCTTTGGGATGACATGAGAGCCTTACTGAGGAAGAGATATGTGCCAAGTTACTACTACAGAGACTTGCAAAAGAGGTTCAGGAAGCTCACCCAAGGGAACAAGTCAGTAGAAGAATACTATGAGGAGTTTGATGCACTCAGGAACCGTCTGGAGGTACAAGACTCTAAAGAGACCTTGATGGCACAATTCTTAGATGGGTTACAAGACTGGATTACAACAAAGGTGGAAAGGCAAAACTATGAGCACTTCCATGACTTGTTGCACTATGATATTCAAGCCGAGCAACATATCAAGAGGAAGACCATAGCCACCAGTAGAGGCAAGAGTAATTGGACACCACCAGTACAAAAGAACAATGACAAAGGCAAGTCCATTGAAGTTGAGATCCGGTTCAAGAAGAATCCAGCATCAGAGGCTTCCAAGAGCAACAAGATTGATCAAGGAAGGGTGCTGCACCTAGGAACCGTGACATTACTTGCTACAAATGTCAAGGAAAGGGACATTGTGCTATAGACTGTCCCAACCAGAGAGTAATGATCCTCAGAGAAGATGGAGGATATGAGACTCAAGAAAGAAGAAACGGCTGGTACTGATGAAGAGATCACTGACTATCCAGATGAGGGAGAGATACTTCTGACCAGGAGAGCCCTAAGTGCTATGTTTGAGCCAGAAACCATTCAAAGGGAAAGCATTTTCCACACTAGATGCACCATAGACTCTAAGGTATGCAGTCTGATCATTGATGGTGGCTCGTGTACTAATGTTGCTAGCAAGTACTTGGTTAACAAGTTAGGCCTCAAGAAGACCAAACATCCAAACCATACCGGCTCAAATGGTTAAATGATGAGGCTGAGTTGAAGATTGGTGAACAAGTGGTGATCCCATTCATCATAGGCAGATATGTTGATCAGGTGACTTGTGATGTAGTTCCTATGAAAGCTAGACATCTCCTGCTGGGGAGACCCTGGCAGTTTGACAAGGAGACAATCCACAATGGCCGCACCAACTTCTACAGCTTCACTCACAACAACCGCAAGCACAACCTTGCTCCTTTGACACCACAGCAAGTCCTAGACATGCAAAAAGAGATGGACAAAAGGTAACAAGGCAAGTAAGATTAACCTTTACATCACTTCCCAACAAGTTTTAAAATCATTAGAGTGCAAAACACAGGTGCTACTAATGATCTTTAAGAAAGGTGTATTGACAGGTTATGAGGAACAAGAACTTCCCCCACCTGTAGTTCAACTCATTGAGAGGTTCCAGGATCTATTTCCAGAAGACATACCCACTGGTTTACCACCTATTAGGGGAATAGAACACCAGATTGATCTCATCCCAAGAGCTCCCTTGCCAAACCGCCCAGCCTATAGGGTGAACCCGGAGGAAGCCAAAGAACTAAAGAAGCAGGTGCAAGACTTGATGGATAAGGGATACATCAGGGAGAGTCTAAGCCCTTGTGCAGTTCCAGTTTTGTTAGTGCCAAAGAAAGATGGGACTTGGAGGATGTGTGTTGACTGCTGTGCCATCAACAACATAACCATCAAGTACAGACACCCAATACCAAGGTTTGATGACATGCTGGATGAGCTTAGTGGCGCCACTATTTTTTCCAAGATAGACCTGAAGAGTGGTTATCACCAGGTTAGAATGAAGGAAGGTGATGAGTAGAAGACTGCCTTAAAACCAAAAGGGGACTCTATGAGTGGCTAGTCATGCCATTTGGTCTCACCAATGCCCCAAGAACCTTCATGCGACTCATGAACCATGTCTTAAGGGCATAGATCTGTAAGTTTGTAGTTGTTTACTTTGATGATATTTGATCTATAGCACTAGCTTAGAAGTTCATCTTAAACATCTTGAAAGGGTTATGGAAAAACTGCGCCTAGAACATCTATATGCTAACCTTAAGAAGTGTACATTTTTCACTGATAACTAGTATTCCTAGGCTTTGTTGTTAGTTCACAGGGATTGAAAGTAGATGAGGAGAAGATCAAAGCAGTGCAGGACTGGCCTACCCCAACTACCATCGGCCATGTGAGGAGTTTCCATGGTTGGCCAGTTTCTATAGGAGGTTTGTCAAAGACTTTCAGCACCATAGCAGCCCCACTGACATCAGTGATCAAGAAGGATGTTGCCTTCAAATGGGGAACTGAACAAGAAGAAGCTTTTCAAAAACATAAAACTAGCTTAACTAATGCTCGTGTTTTTGGTTTTGCCTAACTTTGACAAAACTTTTGAGATTGAATGTGATGCCTCAGGAACAGGTGTGGGAGGCGTGTTAACTCAAGGAGTAAGTAGCATTCTTCAGTGAGAAGTTACATGGGGCAACCCTCAACTACCCTACGTATGACAAGGAGTTGTATGCTCTAGTAAGGTAACTAGAGACTTGGCAACATTACCTCTTATACAAGGAATTTGTGATCCACACTGACCATGAGACACTCAAGTATCTGAGGGGATAAAACACTTTGAAGAAGAGGCATGCCCACTGGTTAGAGTTTGTAGAATCATTCCCCTACGTGATCAAGTACAAGAAGGGGAAGGAGAACATTGTAGCTGATGCCTTATCCAGGAGACATGCGCTTATATCTCTGATGGAGGCTAAGGTTATGGTTTTGAACACATCAAGGATCAATATGGAGAGGATCCTGACTTCGGAGACATCTACAACCAGTGTAGACAAGGAGCATTTGGGTCCTTCTTTCAGCAAGATGAGTTCCTTTTCGGGGACAAGAGGTTATGCATTCCACAAGGCTCAATGCGTGATCTGATCCTGAGAGAGGCACATGGAGGAGGCCTCATGGGACATTTGGCCGAGATAAGACCCTCAGCATTGTAGCTGAGCACTTCTTCTGGCCGCACTTGAGAAGAGATGTAGAGAGGTTCTGTGCAAGGTGCATCATTTGCCTCAAAGCAAAATCCAGGTTACATCCTCAACGATTATACATTCCTTTGCCTATTCCTGACCTACTTTGGATAGACATTTCCATGGATTTTGTCCTAGGATTTCTAAAGATCAGAAACAAGGATTCCATCTTTATGGTAGTAGAAAGGTTCTCTAAGATGGCACACTTCATTCCTTGCAACAAAACCAATGATGCATCCCAAACTGCATACTTATTCTTCAAGGAAGTGGTGAAGCTTCATGGCATCCCTAGAACTATTGTTTCTGACCGAGGCACCAAGTTCTTGAGCCACTTTTGGAGAACACATTGGAGGAAGCTGGGAACTAAGCTACTCTTCTCCACAACCTGCCATCCACAGACTGATGGTCAGACTGAGGTTGTGAACCGCACACTATCCACTCTACTGAGAGCCACGGTTGGTAAGAACTTGAGAATTGGCTTGATTGCCTACATTTCATTGAGTTTCCTTATAACCGACTTCCACATTCTGCTACTAAGCTATCACCTTTTGAGATTGTGTATGGATTTAAGCCAGCAACATCTCTGATCTCCTACCTATTCCCCACAAGGACCAGATGATTAGCAAGAAGGAGAGAGTAAGGCCGAGTTGATGCAGAAGATTCATGAGAAGGTCAAGGCTAACATTAGAGCACCAGAATGAGCTGAAACAAGAAGCAAGCTGATAAGGGAAGAAGGAAGTTTCTTTTGAACCAGGAGATTGGGTTGGTTACACATGAGATCAAAAAGGTTCCCTAGCCAGAGGAAGTCTAAGCTATCCCTAGAGGAGACGGTCCCTTTCAAAGTCCTGAAGAAGATCAATGACAATGCATACCAGCTGGAGCTGCCAGGTGAGTTTAATGTATCTTCTACATTCAATATGTCTGATCTATCTTATTTTCATGCAGATGAAACTGTTCTGAGGTCAGAACCTTCTCAAGAGGGAGATAATGATGAGGACATAGAACCAGGACATCAACATCCCAACCCTAGACAAGCACCAAGAACAAGATCATGAACCAAAGGAGGTGATTGCAAGATTCTGTGAAGCCATTGAAGGATTGTTTGCCAAGGCTAATAGTAAACCCAACTTAGATGACATCACAAACCGTCTAGACAAGCTCTCCATTCCGGATGAGAGGTTATAAAGACTCAACATTATATTATACAAGACGGTCCAAAGATAATGCTATCCTATGGTCTATCATTCCTCACAAGGAGATGGTTTCCTTATTCACCATCTCCCCACTTAAGTGAACGGTGAGTATCAAGGGAAGAGCCAAGCTTCTAAACGACATCACTCCACACTTCTGCTCTGCTCCTAACCCCAACGGCTACCTTACCACAATTCAAATCCACCAGAAAGGTCAGTAAGTAAGAACATTTCAATATTTTATTTACTTGATTTTCCTTGCAGGTTTGGGTCTTTTATTTATTTCATTTCGAATAAACAGGCATTGTTTAGCCTTTAGCTTTCATTAGGTCCTAAGATTGAGTCATTGTATGAATTTTCTTCAAAGACTCCTAGAAGGGCATAGCTGCATCGGCGAGTATATAAGCCCCTGTAAGAAGCCTTGTATTTTTTAACCTTTATGAAATATATGAGTCAGTTTGCCCTAGCAACTAAAACCCTAACTTTCCGTGTGTGTGAGAAGCAGCACTGAGAGCAACCTAGTCTTATCAAGCTCATTCCATAGAGTTTGTGGCGACTTTCGATCCATATCATTGAGTTCATCAATCTATTCACTCCATCTCCATCCCTTGTCCTTGTTGAGTTGTTTATACGGACAAGCAGCTTGGATCCATCCTCCATCCACACGCCATCATCCATCCAGTGAGATAGCAAGTTAGTTATACGACCATTTGTTGTTCCCATCCTCCACAATTCCATTGCAAGTACAAGTAAACCGGATATCATCTCATTCCATTTCCATCCGCAAGAAGTCAGTCCATTCTCATCTTCCATCCATCAACCAAAGCTTGATACTTGTCCTCTATCCGTCCAGTCTGAGAAGGGTGCTTTCCGTGCCCATATCACCCTCCATATCCTCTCCGGATATTTTTCGTGTATTGTATGGACGCAGAGGAAGCCTATTGCATGCCAAAAATTAATCAAAACTCATCAGAGGGTTGTCATGAACTCCTTTCTTCATTGCCTTCCAAAACTGCCTCTTTGTTGCCTTTGAATGCATCTCTGTCTTGGATGATTGAAGCCGACCATCTCTCTGCTTTTCTATGGTTTTCTTCGTGTTTCAGGGTGTAGGAAGAAGACCTGGCATGCCTGCAAAGGCATGGACTTGCCTTCCTTATATAGAAGAACGGGTGGTTACTTCTTAACCATTGCATCCCTTCGGTATCAATTCTGGCCATTGTTTTAATCAATGGTCCAGATCACACCCATTCGCCTAGGGCAGTTACCAGAGATCCCTGACATGCCTAACTGCCCCTAGAAACGTCACACACAAGCCCAGTATGGTTGTCGAAGCCCCTGGTCCAATCCCAAGTGCCCCACCGGTTCATAGCCATCATTACCATCATACACAAGGAGTGAAGATCAGTTGGCCGACATTTTGGACTAAAGCCTCAAGCACCAAGGTGTGTGAGTCCATTTATCCAAAAATTTGACTCCATTGACATCACCAAGGCATGATCCTGTTGGAATAATGAAGAAAGAGAAGAAGAAGCAAAGCTGGTTAAAGATAGAATCTCGATCAAGCACACTTGACTTGCAAGGAAAGATGAAGGATGTCCATACACCACTTGACCTAAACTGACTTGCAAGGCAAGAAGGTATTTGGGAAACTCTTGTCGTGAGGTAAGGTTCAAGAAACCTAAGGATACTTGGTTCGAATTAAAATGGAAGGAGCTAGTTTGAATTGTACAAGAAGAACTCACATGGGTGCTTTAGAGAAGCAGCTGGATCTGGTCACTATCACACCAAACTGAATGTACCCTCTTCCTCCAGTCACTTTTTCTTCCTCTGGACGTGCCAGACTTTCCATGCCACAGCCTGCTTCACATCAGTCTGCTCCAGCCACATCTGAACCTACTCTCTCTTTCTCTACAAAATTAGTTATCTAAGTTTTCATGTTTTATTAGTAGTTTATTGTGCTTGTAATGTCTTGTACCTTGGCTATAAAGCCCCCACATGTAACCCACAAAATTCTTAAGCAGAATTGAGTCTCCTCCTTCATTATTCTTTCTGGTTCATACACTCTCATATTCTCTTTAGGTCTCATACACTCCCTCATACTCATACACTCTCTTAAACTCTCCATAATCTCTTATACTCTTTGATGTGAGAGTTAAGTCTCTCCTTCACCAATCTCCTATTCTCAGGTTCTATACTCTCTCAAGTCTCTTAGTCTCAGCTCACACGAGCTCATACTCAACCACACTCTCAAATACCCTCATTCTCTGTCTTTCATATAATATGTCCAACAAACTTATTATCATTGTTTCTCAACCATTCTTGTTACTCAATTCACCAAACTTACTCTACATCATAGTGTTACCATTTTTTCTATTCTCACAGATCCTCTTATCTTTTTCCTTAGTATGTTTTTGTCCGCAAACAGGGTTTTGCATACCAATGTTTTAATGAGGGAATTCTTCATGTTTTCCAAGCTTGATCATTGCATTGAATCAAGCTTTAGGGGAGTATTGACCTTAGGGAATAAATAAGACAAAGAGATGAAGAGGATGAGCTTACTTGGGAGAGAAGGCAGTCCATACACATTTACGGAATGACTTGATACACAAGTCACTCATCTGTGACCTAAAAGGTACTTGAGAGGCAGGGAAAAAAGGAGCCACTCACCAAGTTTTAATATTCGAGTAAGACAAGGGGTGAATTGTTTATGGTAAAAGTCACATGTGCAGCAAGCATCCACTTGCAACCAGACCGCTCAGCACATGTCCCTTTCCCTCTTCAGAACCTCGACCAGAGCCACATTAATATATTCATTCACTTTATTAATTTGTTTACTGAAGGCAACTTGCCTATTTAAAGTTGTGTACTCAGCTCATTCAGAAGCAAGGAAATAATACTCCTCATATTCTGTCTACAAACATCACTATCCCCTCTCTCCTCTATTCTGACGATTCAAACTCCCCCTCTCTCCTATGTAATTCAGTGTTCTTCATTTATTTTTTCACTAAGCTTACACGCTGATCCTAGACGTGGAGTAGAAAGGTAACGAGCATTGTTAACTCCTTGAGGTAAACTTCTTTACCTTTTGTCGACCATTTTCACTTTTTGGTCTACCCAAAGGTGTATCCAGCTTTGTATGGACACCTTCATTTTTTCCATCTCCTGATTTCTTAAGCCTTCTCCAATCTTTGTATCCTCATTCCTTGTCCAGTTCAACACTCCCCCTCACGCCTTGACCAAGGGTACTGTTCAAGTTTTGGATGCCATGAGATCTTCCTCATTAAAAACCTTACCAAGAAAATCCTCCTTATGGATAAAACCCATGGCAAGGAAAAGAGTAAAGATCTCATGACAAAGGGAACTAATTGTGCCTGGTAAGAGTGAGTCCCAACCTGTGATGGATGGACTCAAAGCTCTTCTGTCTAGGAGCTTTAGTGAACACATCAGCCAACTGATCTTCACTCCTAGTATAGCATGGTAGAATCACTCCTTGGATGATCATCTACCTCACCTTATGGCAATCAACTTCAATTTGATTGGTTCTCTCATGAAACACCGAGTTGGAGGCAATATGAATTCTGCTTGATTGTCACAATGCATGGTCATTGATGTCGACTGGTCTATCTTCAAATGCTTCAATATACCCTTGACCCAAACCAGCTAATTTGTAAGCTTCAACATGGCCATATACTCAGCTTCAGCACTCGAGCACGACACCACCTTATGCTTCTTTCTCTTCCAAGTGACTAAATTCCTACCAATGAACATGCAATAACAAGTCGTCGACTCCTATCCGCTCGATCTTCAGCCCAATCAGCATCACAATATCCTACTACTTCAGTGCTCTTGCTACACCCCATCCACACTCCTTGTTATGGAGAGCCATTCAGATACATAAGGATCCTGCTCACCATGTTCGAATGATTCTCCTTTGGACCTTGCATATGTTGACTCACCTGATTCACAACAAAACATATGTCAAGCCGTGTAATGGTCAAGTAAATTGACTTACCATCAAGCTCTCTGTAAATCTTGGCATCTTCAAATAGTTGGCTGTCTTCAATCTCCCCCTCACGTGGAACATTGTAACAATTATTTCAGAGGTGTCTTTACTGTCTTCCCACCAAGTTTACCTGCATCTTTCAAAAGATCAAGTGTATATTTCCTTTGGGAAAGAAACAAACCTTCCTTGGACCTACATATCTCAATACCAAGAAAGTATTTCATTTCACCCAAGTCTTTAATTTAAAAAAAAAACAGATTTTAGGAAATCCTTAGTAGATTGAATCCCAACCTTGTCGCTTCATGTGATGATGATATCATCAACATACACAAGAAGGACTACAATACCTGAGGAAGTGGTTAAGGTGAAAAGGGTGTGGTCGAGTTCTGACTTCTTGAAGCTTTTCTCATTTAGAGTTGTACTCAGCTTGGTATAAAATGCCCTTGGTGCTTGTTTGAAACCATATATAGCCTTCTTGAGCCTCAGAACATTTCCTTCCTTAACCAGATGCTCAAGACCAGGAGGAGGATGCATATAGACTTCATCTTCAAGTTCTCCTTGCAAGAAGGCATTCTTCACATCCATTTGCCAAAGATACCATTCCAGGTTCACAGCTAAGGATAACACTATTCTGATTGTAGAAAGCTTGGCGACTGGAGCAAAGGTATCTATGTAGTTTTCTCCACAGGTTTGAGTAAACCCTCTTGCCACCAGCCTGGTCTTATTCCTCTCAAACTTCCCATTTGGAAGGTACTTAATAGTGAATAATCATATGCTGGGAAACAACCTTCTTCCCCTTTGGCAATTTGCTCTCATACCAGGTATCATTTTTGATCATTGCATACGCTTCAGCACAAACTGATTCCTGAGATTTTTAGAGAACAAGAGTAAAGAGAAGAATCCGAGAGAAAGTGTGAAGAGATTCATAGATTTAGAAGAGAGAATGCTTGAGTTTCATGATGAACAATAGAGAGAGAGAGAGACTCGGACTTTTTGCTTAGTTATTAATCTTAGAATGGTTACAATATATAGAAGCAGAGAGCTTTACAACAGATACAAGAGGTATGGATATCAAAGGGGAAACATGGATGCACAAACGGAAGGGGAGCGCCTGGTTTGAAAATCATGGCTGAGGTTGCTTGATGCCTTTGGCATCTTGACCAGATGCCTTCTTCTTTCCAGCTCCAGCCAGCATGTCTTGGTCAAGCCTTATCTTCTTCCTTATCCGCGAGCCTCTCTTCTTTACCAGGTGACCATCAAGCTAACTTCCTTTTACCTTCCACTTATTTACCTCAGCTCCCCCTTTCATCCTGGCAACCCAAGCTTATCCCTGATTTGTACGGATGGAGAGGTGTACGACCAAAGGCCATTCATACAATTTGCCCTATTTTTACACAAGACCAAAATATGTTTTTGTCGAGTCTGAATAGGTTATGGTCAAGTGGTCCGTATAGTCCGTACGGCCCGTACTGTCCGTACCACCTCGCCCTAACCTTGCATAAACCTTTCTTGATACCTTTCCTCAGCCTAAGTAACTTCAATCCTTCTTCTTTGTTTAATCAGATCAACACTCCCACTCAAGCTTGACCATGTGGAACAAGTCAAGCTTGGAATGCCATGATATCTTCCTCATTAAAAACATCACCAAAGAAAAACCCTTTTGGGATAAAACCTTTGATGAGGGAAAAGAGTAAAGATCTCATGACGAGGGGATTAGTTTCTTGGAGTAAGGTCAATGAGTCCTAATATGGTATGAATAAACTCAATGACCTTTTGTCTTGCTGCCTTGGTGAATACATCCACCAATTGGTCCTCACTCCTTGTGTAGCATGGCAAGATCTCCCCAAGCACACAATCATCAGTCTTACTTTGTGGCAGTCCACCTCAATGTGCTTGGTCCTCTCGTGGAACACTGAGTTTGTTGCAATGTGGTTGGCTGCCTGGTTATCACAGTGCATAGTCATTTTTGTGGCTTGCTCAACTCCCAAATGCTTCAATAATTCCTTTGATCCACACCAGTTCATTTGTCAGCTTCAAACATGGTCCAATACTCTGCCTCAGCACTCGAACAAGTGGGACACCTCCTGCTTCTTGATTTTCCAAGTGACCAAGTTCCCTCCAATGAAGGTGCAATAGCATGTGGTGGACTTTCTATCAGCTCTATCCCCTGCCCAATCTGCTTCACAGTAGCCTACTACTTCAATACTCTCATTGCAACCCATCCAGATTCCTTGGCCTGGAGATCCATTGAGGTAGCTTAGAATTATGTCCACCATCCTCCAGTGATGTTCCCTTGGCTCTTGCTTATGCTGGCTCAACCTGGGTTTACCAGAAAAACAGATATCCGGACGATTAATGGTTAAATATATTAACTTACTAACCATCCTCCTATAAAGTTTAGGATCTTCAAAGTGTTGGCTATTCTTAGTCTCCCCCTCACGTGGAACCTTATACACACCCTCCAGTGGCATTTTGGTTGTCTTTCCACCAAGTTTACTTGGCATTTTTCAACAAATGAAGTGTATATTTCCTTTGGGACATGAATAATCCTTCCATGGATCTACATATCTAAATTCAAAGGAAGTATTTCACCTCCCCTAAGTCTTTGATTTCAAACAGAGATTTCAGATAGTCTTTTGTATCTTGTATACCTTTTTTGTCATTTCCAGTTATAATGATATCATCAACCATATATTAGAAGGACAAAGATACCTGAGGATGTGGTGAGTATGAAGAGGGTGTGATCCAACTCTTACTTCCTGAAGTCTCGCCCATTCAGAGTAGTACTCAACTTGTTATACCAATGTCTAGACGACTGGTTCAAAACCATATATAGCCTTCTTCAACCTCAACACATTTCCAGGTTTCACAAAAAATTTCAAGCCCTGGTGGAGGCTTCATATGATCTCATCTTCAATTTCTCCTTGTAGGAATGCATTCTTTAAATCCATATGCCATAGGTCCCACATAAGATTAGTTGCAACAGATAGAACAATCTGGATAGTGTTGAGCTTGCCAACTGAAGCAAAAATTGTCTATGTAGTCCATTCCATAGGTTTGAGTGAAACCTCTAGCCACTAGTCATGTCTTCTTTTTATCTATCTTCCCATTTGGCAGAACTTGATGGTGAATATTGAACTACTAGTCACTGCCTTTTTCCCTTTGGGTAATTCACTTTCATACGAGGTCTCATTTTTAATCATTGCAATTGCTTCATCAGCAACTGAGCATCTCCGTTCTTCATGTCCCATAGGAGTATCCCATAGGGTTATCAGATACATTACAATTCTCCTTGAGAGCTTTGATGAGAGCATCAATGTTCGAGCTCCTGATAAGCTCATGCTCCATGCTCCTCAAGGGTGTGTGTTGAGACGCCAAGGCCTTACATTCCCCTTCACGCACGGTTGAACCAGCTCCAGATGGACCAGCTTCACTTGTTTCTGCTGAAAGGTGGGCTCTTGCATCTCTGTCCTTCATAAACATCACAGGCTTGAGGTGGGATGGAGTATCCAACACTGGCTCCTCTTATGACCTTGCTTCGTGCAATGGTCATAGTTTCCTCCAAACCTCCTATCTTCTCCACGTCTCCTTTCATCAGGTATGTACATAGCTTTGTTAGCTTGGACAGCCTCAGCCTTGTTAGCCAAGGATAGTTACCCCTTACCACCAAGCAATCCCGGTGACCCTTCCTCCTTCTTGATTTGAGCACACACCTCCTCCAAAGCTGGAAGCTTTGAGGACCTCAGTATGTGCTTGATCAAGTCGTTGAAGGCAGGATTCAGGGTCAATAGAAATCTTAACACTTGATCTTGCTCACACCTCTCCATGAGGATGACTTGATCTGTTGTGTTTCGCCTAAGCATTTCTAGCTCGGACCACAAAACTCTAAACTTTCCAGAATGTTTGGTAAACTCCACGTCTTCTTGCGTAAGTGTGTTGATAGCCCTCTTCAGCTAAAACACCCCGCTCAGATTGGATGTGTTCCAATAGATCTTCTAGAGAGTCTCCCACAGATCTTTTGGCGTGTCAGAGTAGTTGTGGGCTTCAAGGATGGATGAGCCAAGAGACCCTTGGATCATGGTTACAACCATCATGTCATCTTGGAACCATTTTTTTATCACCAATAGCTAGCTCTCGTGCGCCTTCTTCTTAATCAGCAACTGGTTTTGGAGATCCATCCGAGATGTGACTCCACAAACCCTTGCTACAAACCGCGGTCTTCACCAAACGATACCATAACAGGTAGTTTCCACCACCTTTAAGAGTAACCGGAAATGTTATCATCACCTTGTTCCCTTCGATTTCTTAACCAAACTTAGAGAACCCAGAAAGCTTGAATCTTGAACACGAAATTAAGATGAAGATTGTCGGATTCAAACACCAGGATATGAGAAACCTGGCTCTGATACCATGAGATTTTGAGAGAACAAGAATAAAGAGAAGAATCCGAAAGAAGACTGAAGAGATTCAAAGATTTAGAAGAGATAATGCTTAAGTTTCATGATGAACAAGAGAGAGAGACTCGAAATGTTTGCTTTGTTTATTAATCTCAGAATGGTTACCATATATATATATATATATATATATATATATATATATATATATAGAGAGAGAGAGAGAGAGCTTTACAACAGATACAAGAGGTATGGATATCAAAGGGGAAACGTGGATGCACCAAGGTAAGGGGAGGGCCTTGTTTGAATACATGTCTGAGGTTGCTTGATGCTTTTGGCATCTTGACTAGATGCCTTCTTCTTTCCAGCTCGAGCCAGCATGTCTTCGTCAAGACTTACCTCCTTCCTTACCTGCGAGCCTCTCTTCTTTACCGGGTGACCATCAAGTTAACTTCCTTTTACCTTCAACTCGTTTACCTCAGCTCCCCATTCTCCTTTCAACCTAGCTTATCCCTGATCTTTCGGATGTTGTGGTGAGTTTGAATAGGTTTTTGGTTAAGTGGTCTGTACAGTCGGACGTACAATCTGTACACCTCGCCCAAACCTTGCACCAACCCTTTCTTGATCCCATTCCTCAGCCTAAGTAACTTCAATCCCTCTTCATTATTTTGTCAGATCAACGATTCCCTCCATTTTTGTCTTGCATGGCGTCTTCATAAAAATATTGGTAGCTAACTTTCATCCATGCTGATCATGAAGGCACAATGTTCTTCGGGGGTAGTGAGCAAATGAACAAACAGCTTGGGCATGATGCTCAACTGCTTATGCATTATAATATACCCTTGTATTTACCCAGTTGGAAGGAGGATTCCTCATCCTTGTACTCCTTCTCAAAGATTGAGCCACCTCAGGTTGATCCTCCTCGACCTCCCCTTCTTCCTGATTCCCATTTCCAACTTCTTCATCTTCATTTTTGTGGTCCACACCTTGATCGTGTTGAGTGTTAGATTTCAGGGTGTAGAGGTTGTGTGTGATGGATAATTCCCTTTGGGACAGAGAGAACTCGAAACGAAGAAGAGAAGGATTTGGTTTACACTTGTGTTTACTTGAATCAGAAACACAGATTAAGAGAGACTAAGATAGATTTGAGAGATTAAGAAAGGGAGAGATTAGAGAGAGTCTAAATCAAGAACACTAAGTTTATTATGAAATGGAGAGGGCAAATCCCCCTTAGTACCTTAAACATTACAATCGGCAGAGATGGAATTTATATAGACAAATGGGAAGCTACACTCGATTAAACCTAAGCATGTGGAGTCAAAGCCTGATTCAAAATACTTGGCCAGAAATGCTCACATGCTTTGGACATCCAAATTTTGCTCTTCCTTTGGCGAGTGGATAAGGTTCTTCCTTATCCACAAACGGTCAGTAACCTCAGCACCTTCTTGGAAACTTCCTCATCTCTTCCTTTGGCACATGGAATATCCTGAGCATCTTTCTCACTCGCCAACCTTCCCTTGGATCACAAGTTTTTGAAGCTTGGATTACAAGCCTTGTGCATTTTAGGGTTGTACGGCCATGGATCATCAACCTGGTCCATACATATTATGCCCTAAACTTTCCCAAGACATAAACCCCATTTTAAACCCAAACGGCCGTACTGCCATCTGTACACTTGACCCAAACATCGACTATTTGATCCCATCTCTTCACCATAGCTTTCCAAGGTCCTTCTTGGACTTCCACTTGATGTTCCACAGTCTATTGCACACTTAGAAGCTGTCCAGAGCCTTATCAATATTTGTTGCACAAGATCCCTTCACACCACTATATCTTCTTTTGCACCATCTCATCTCTTACAAGTTCACACTTGTTTATTGTCAACTATTTAATTTAACACTCCCCCTCGAGATTGACTATAGGTGATCCTTAGTCAAGCTTGGAACCTTGAAGAGCTTCCTCATTAAAAACCTCACCAAGGAACACCCTTTGGGATAAAACCTTGATGAGGGAAAAAGAGTAAAGCCTTCAAGGCATATGGATTGGCCAGTGGATCTTTGTGTCCGTGGATCATTGTAATGGAGACAAAGACCCTCGATCATGGCCTCACTATGATGCAAGTCTGATATGAGTTTTTTGCACATCACTAATTCTTCTTGTAGTCATCTCACATTGATCTTGGTCTCTCCCCCTTTCACCTAACCTCCTATTAGGTTTAAGTGCTCGGACTACTAGATACATCTTTATTGAGTACCATCTTCACGCTAAGCCTTGGTTGCTTCTTCTTCTTGAATAACCACCAAGGACTTTCTCTTCACAAATCATTGAAGCTTCTTAATACTCCCCCTCAAGCTTCGGACTGACTCTAGAAGACCAAAGCTTGGATGGATGATAACTTCATGATCTTGATCAACACAACCACTGCCCAATCATTTCTGAACTCCCCACCTTGAATGGAATACTGGTAGATGCCTCAGCTATCTCTTCAACCACCACACACTAGAAGCCGCATTGTAGAGTAACCTTCTTCTTCACACAGCCAAGAATGCTCTGAACACTCTTTTGTCTAGACTTGCCAATGTATAAACCCGGATGGCTTCATCTTCTATTCCTAGTGCAATGGTGAGGAGGAACCAGGTCTTGAACTTAGGAGCATCAAGTAGCTCTTTTAAGTCCATACCGCAAGCTTGAATTGAGTCTTGGTTCAAGCTTGAAGTGAGCCTCAATGAGCTTCATGACCAGGAGCACACCACCCCGACAGTTGCGCTTAAATCACTGGATCCACCTTCAAGTCTTCATCTCCAGGGACCCTCAGGTCATCGGCCTCCTAATGGCTTAGGTGATGACCTTACCTTGTGTATCTTCACTGAACCATGAGCACATCACTCCGAATAGCTGCTCTTAAGTCTACTGGCTCCATACACAAGCACTAATATCTCTCCATTGCTTCAGCAATGTGAACTGCCTTCCTAATTGTCACGGATTGATGATGTACAAATTACACTTCTTGTGAACCTGAAACAACACTCAAACTCCAGACAGATAAGACACACTTGTATTGGGATCAGACCTTGACTAATCATCAAGTTTTGATCTCCAATGTCACAAGCTTTGCAATAGACAGATCCTTATCATCATTAAATCCATCTAATGCAAGCTTTTAATTCTCTAAATTCTATGGATGAACTAATCATGAACTATCACAAGCAGTTAGGCACTCATTTTCAGCCTTAAACGACTCTTAGACTTTAGTCTAGATGTCTCAACCTCAAGGCAGTAACCATGAGAATAGTATGCAACAGCCTTAACCTATCCTATCCATGATTGCAAGCCGGATTAGACACAACCATCTATCATTCCTAACAAGACATTCATTTAGAACAGAGACTAAGCACATTATCATTTCCAAATAACATACCCAATACAATGCTTTAATCAGTTTATATTCATGTATGCAAGGAGATTCATGACATATTATCTAATATTATGTCAAGCATCATTTTAGAACTGGAGCAAGCATTTTATAACGCAATCATTCAAACGAGTCTCTTTCTAACATTCTGGGACAGATTATAAATATTCATATCTCACAATATTTAAGACATCCTCAGGTCTCAAACACATCAACACACACATTTCAGCTCAGAAAGTTCATAAAGTATCAAACTTTATTCAAGGGAAAAAAGATTTCTTACAAACAAGGAACTAGTGTTATTTCCTTGAACCACCATTGATACATGGACAGAACTAGAGCTTATAGGTGTCGAGCCCAACATCTCCTTCCTCCATGGACCTTCCCCTTGGATTCTCCATATCAAATACCCCACCTTTCTTCATACTTGAAGTAGCTACCATCAGAAACAAGGTGAAATCTTTAACTTGTCTTCCTGGATTTGAATAAGAAGCAGCTTGGACTGGTTTTTGAAGAGGGTAGCTAATCCACTTCATAACCTCTGGATCCAAGACTCTTATTTCTTATGGACGGTATGAGAGAGCATGAGGAACCAAGAACACTTTCTGGGCACGCCTAGGATGAACACCATCTTCTTGTAGAGGTTGAATCAGCTGGCTGGACAGTAGCATCTTTTCGGTTTGAAATGACATGATAGAAGCTTAGATCTTCAGCGGATGAAGGAACCAGGTTTTTCGAATCTGGCTCAGATACCATGTTAGATTAGAGTGTAGAGGTTGTGTGTGATGGATAATCCACTTTGTGGCAAAGAGAACCCGAAATGAAGAATAGAAGGATTTGGTTAGATTTGTATTTACTTAAATCAGAAATAGAGATTAAGAGAGACTAAGCTAGATTTGAGAGATTAAGAAAGGTAGATATTAGAGAGAATCTGAATAAATGAACACTAAGTTTATTATGAAGTGGAGTGGGGAAATCCCCTTACTCCCTTATACATTAAAATCAACAGAGATGGAGTTTATATAAACAAATGGGAAGCTACACTCGACTAAACATAAGCATGTGGAGTCAAACCCTGATTCAAAATACTAGGCCAGAAATGCTCACGTGCTTTGGACAGCCTGTCCAAAGCTTGCTTTCCTTTAGCGAGTGGATAAGGTTCTTCCTTATCCACAAACGGTCAGCAACCTCAGTACCTCCTGGAAACTTCCTCATCTCTTCCTTTGGCAGATGGAATATCCTCAGCATCTTTCTCACTCACCAACCTTCCCTTGGAAAACAAGTCTTTGAAGCTTGGATTACAAGTCATGTGGATTTTAGGGTTGTACGGCCATGTATCATCAAACCTGGTCCGTACACATTATGCCCTAAACTTTTCCCAATACTTAAACCCCATTTTAAACCCAAATGGTTGAGCGATAAAGGTTCTGGGTCCGTACAGTCTGTACGGCCCATCCGTACACCTGACTCAAACATCGACAATTTGATCGTATATGTTCACCATAGCTTCCCAAGTTCCTTATTGGACTTCCTCTTGATGTTCCAAAGAGTCTTGCACACTTAGAAACTGTCCACCAGCCTTCTCAATACTTGTTGCACAAGATCCCTTCACACCACTCTATCTTATTTTGCTCCATCATCATCTATTACAAGTTCACACTGTTTATTATCAACTCTTCAAGTTAACATTCCCCCTCAAGCTTGATTATAGGTGATACTTATTCAAGCTTGATTATGGTGATCCTATATTCAAGCTTGGAACCTTGAAGAGCTTCCTCATTAAAAACCTCACCAGGAAAACCCTTTGGGATAAAACCTTGATGAGGGAAAAAGAATAAAAGCCTTCAAGGCCTAGGGGTTGGCCAGTGGGTCTTTGAGTCTTTGGATCATTGTGATGGACACAAAGGCCTTGGATCATGGCCTCACTTTCATGCAAGTATGATATGACTTTCTTGCACATCAACAAATCTTCTTGTACTCATCTCACACTGATCTTGGTATCTCCCCCTTTCACCTAAACTCCTGTTAGGTTTAAGTGCTCGAACTACCAGATACATCTTCATTGAGTAACATCTTCATGCCAAGCCTTTGTTGCTTCTTCTTCTTGAATAACCACCAAGGACTCTCTCTTCACAAATCATTGAAGCTTCTCAATATTGAGAACCTGATCCATCCTCATACTGATAATTATTAGTATCAGGTTCATTCCCCCCCCCTCAAGGTCGAGGTAGGGTTCCTGACCATCCACACTGGCAGTGGGGGGACCTTTTTGTTGTCCTCCTCCATTCATTGGATCCTGGGATAAGTTAACACCAAGTCATTCCAATATAATCTTCAAGTTGGCTGCCTTGTTGGAAGCCAAGTCCCTTAGCCCTGTTTGATTCTTCTCCTCGTAGAACCGTTTTTCCTCTAAAACTTTACATCCCTTTACACAAGCACCCTCCTGGTTACTGGATCAGAACACTCGTACGCCCTTCTGAGTTTGTGAGTACGCAATGAACATACCCTTAGTGCTCTTTGCTTCCAACTTGTTCCTTAGCTCCCCTGGTTTATGAACAAAGCAGAGACAACCGAAGATCCGGAGATGATCTAAGGAAGGCCTATTACTTGTTCAGAACTTCAAATGGTGACTGATCATCAAGGACTTTGGTTGGGTTTCGGTTGATAAGGTAACATGCAGTAGCTACAACATCACTCCATAACCTCTTTGGCACATTTGCTTGGAACATCAGGGACCTAGCAACTTCCATAAGGTGTTTGTTCTTCCTCTCAGCAACACCATTCTGTTGAGGAATGTAGGGACAGCTTGTTTTATGAAGAATTCCATGTTGAGATAGGTGCTGCTTGAAAGCTTCAGTAGTGTACTCTCCACCATTATCTGATCTAAAATTTTAAGCTTGGCATTGAAATGATTAGTCACATAAGTCTGAAATTTCTAAAATACATCAAGCACCCTATATTTAGATGGAATCAAGGTTCTCCCGGTGTATTTAGACTTCTCATATATGTATGTGACAAATTATTTATGGTTCTCCCTAGACAAGTAAGGAAACAGTCCAAACATCTGAATGTATTAAAGCAAAGTAGTGACTATAGATAGTAGTGGATTGAAGAAACACAGTTTTACAATGCTTGCCTAAAATAGAAGCCTCATAATCATTATTTTGAAAAACAACACCTGGAACCATTAAGTTTAAAGCTCTAACATGAGCATGTCCTAGTCTACCATGCCACAAAGCATTCTTATTTAAAGAAGAAGCAAAAGCAGAGGTAAAGGAACAACTATGACTAGGCAGAGAAGTATGCTCTTCAAGTAAGTAAAGGTCTCCTTTTGTAACTCCTTTCCCAATCAAACGACTGCTTTAAACCAAGTGCATTCATTGGGGTAGACTGCTAAATACCCAGGTGCTTCAAGATGCCTTTGATCAAGAATAGCTCATTTGTCAGCTTAAGCATTGCTTGATACTCAGCTTCATCACTGGAACATGACACCACCTTCTGCTTCTTGCTCTTCCATGTAACCAGAATCCCTCCAATGAAGGTGGCAGTAGCCAGTGGTGGAATTCCTATATGCCCTATCCAATGAGGACATAGAACCAGACATCAACATCCCAACCCTAAGACAAGCACCAAGAACAAGATCAGGAACCAAAGGGGTGATTGCAAGCGTCTGTGAAGCCATTGAAGGATTGTTTGCCAAGGCTAATAGCAACCCCGACTTAGATGACATCGCAAACCCGTCTAGACAAGCTCTCCATTTCCGGATCAGAGGTTATAAAGACTCAACCTTTTATCATACAAGATGGTTCAAAAGATAATGTTATCCTATGGTCTATCATTCCTCACAAGGAGATGGCTTCCTTATTCACCATCTCGCCACTTAAGTGAAACGGTGAGTATCAAGGGGAAGAGGCAAGCTTCTAAACGACATCACTGCCACACTTCTGCTCTTCCCCTAACCCCAACTGCTACCTTACCACATTTCAAATCCACCAGAAAGGTAAGTAAGGTAAGCACATTTCAATATTTTATTTACTTTATTTTCCTTGCAGGTTTTGGGTCTTTTATTTATTTCATTTTCGAATAAACAAGGCATTTTTTAGCCTTTTGCTTTCATTAGGTCCTAAGATTAAGTCATTGTATTAAATTTGCTTCAAAGACCCCTAGAAGGGCATAGCTGCATCGGCGAGTATATAAGCCCCTATAAGCAGCCTTATATTTTCTAACCTTTATGAAATATATGAGTCAGTTTGCCCTAGAAACTAAAACCCTAAGTCTTTCCGTGTGTGTAAGATGCAGCATTGAGAGAAACCTAGTCTTATCAAGATCATTCCATAGAGTTTGTAGCGACTTTTGATCCATCTGATTGAGTTCATCAATCTATTCACTCCATCTCCATCCCTTGTCCTTGTTGAGTTGTTTATACGAACAAGCAGCTTGGATCCATCCTCCATCTACACGCCATCATCCATCCAGTGAGATAGCAAGTTGGTTATACAACCATTTGCTGTTTCCCATCCTCCACAAGTCCATTGCAAGTACAAGAAAACCGGATATCATCTCATTCCATTTCCATCCGCAAGAACTCACTCCATTCTCATCTTCCATCCATCCACCAAAGCTCTATACTTGTCCTTTATCCGTCCAGTTTGAGAAGGGTGCTTTCTGTGCCCATATCATTTTGGTATCAGAGCTGAAAATCTCCTAATCAGGTTAACTCTTCCTTATTCTTTTAGATCATTTCATTCGGTTAAGAAAACCCATAAAAGTTAGTGTTTTTCTTGCGTATTAGAGTTCTGCCCAGTGTAGTTTATTGAGTTCTTAGTTCATATATCACGAAAAGAAAAGATAGGAGATGGGTTAAAGTTGTTTTGATTCGTTTGCCTTGATGAAAAAAATCAAAAAGTGTTAGAAAGTTATTGCTTGCATATTTAGTTTCCCCTTTCATACTAAAATATCTCGGTTTATATTCTTGTTTGCACTCGAATATTCCAAAAAAAAAAACTAAAGAGTTACTGCTTTACCTTAATTAATTTCGCATTTCACTTTTCATACTTATAAAAAAAGCATATCATATACATTCATAATTCTTGGTGGTCGAACTTTCCTTATTTGGAACATAGTCTAAATTCTTGCTGCATTCTATCTCACATATCATTGTGATACAAGGTCGGTCCATTTCATTCATAATCACACTATTCTACTCATTCTTGCATATTGTCACTTGTTTAATTTCCATTTCCCATACTTTCACTTGTTCTTGAAAGTTCTTGCAGGAATAAGCAAAGGGAGATAGAACTTCATCCATTGATGTTGTTACCATAGCCCAACTCTTAGCTACCATGCAATCCATCAGTGAAAGGATGGCTTGGCTAGATCATAACCAACAAGCTCAGGCCAATAATCCAAAAAACAACCCGGCAAGAGACCAACAAAGGCGACAAGAAAACCCACCAGAAGAAGATGGGACTGATAGTGATATGCCTAGTCTGGAAGAAGAAGAGCAACACCATCCACCTAGGAGGAATGCCAGAGACAGAGGAAGGAACCGGGGCAGAAATTATGATCAAGAAGAAGAGCATCCATGGCAGGGAGGCAAGGACTTGAAGCTCACGCCACCAACCTTTGTTGGAAAGGTTAATCCTGATGCTTACATTGATTGGGAAACAGGGATGGAATACATCTTTGATTACTATAACTACACGGAGGCAAGGAAGATCTCTCTAGCTGTTGCGCAACTCACTGACACTGCCTTGTCATGGTGGGATAGGGAGACTTCAGAAAAGAGAAGGCTTAGACGTGGTCCAATTACTCTTTGGGATGACATGAGAGCCTTACTGAGGAAGAGATATGTGCCAAGTTACTACTACATAGACTTGCAAAAGAGGTTCAGGAAGCTCACCCATGGGAACAAGTCAGTAGAAGAATACTATGAGGAGTTTGATGCACTCAGGAACCGTCTGGAGGTACAAGACTCTGAAGAGACCTTGATGGCACAATTCTTAGATGGGTTACAAGACCGGATTACAAGAAAGGTGGAAAGGCAAAACTATGAGCACTTCCATGACTTGTTGCACTATGATATTCAAGCCGAGCAACATATCAAGAGGAAGACCATAGCCACCAGTAGAGGCAAGAGTACTTGGACACCACCAGTACAAAAGAACAATGACAAAGGCAAATCCATTGAAGTGGAGAGCCGGTTCAAGAAGAATCCAGCACCAGAGGCTTCCAAGAGCAACAAGACTGATCAAGGGAAGGGTGCTGCACCTAGGAACCGTGACATTACTTGCTACAAATGTCAAGGAAAGGGACATTATGCTCGAGAC
Organism: Moricandia arvensis; assembly: GCA_905132765.1. Taxonomy (NCBI): domain Eukaryota; kingdom Viridiplantae; phylum Streptophyta; class Magnoliopsida; order Brassicales; family Brassicaceae; genus Moricandia; species Moricandia arvensis. Next base: position 44,154 of record CAJHQP010000378.1, read on the forward strand.
TGTCCCAACCAGAGTGTAATGATCCTCAGAGAAGATGGAGGATATGAGACTCAAGAAGAGGCTGAAGAAGAAACGGCTGGTACTAACGAAGAGATCACTGAATATCCAGATGAGGGAGAGATACTTGTGACCAGGAGAGCGCTAAGTGCTATGTTTGAGCCAGAACCCATTCTAAGGGAACACATTTTCCACACTAGATGCACCATAGACTCTAAGGTATGCAGTCTGATCATTGATGGTGGCTCGGGTACTAATTGTTGAAATGAAGAAGGGAATGTCCACAAGAAGAAGCTGGCTCATGATCCAAGTATGGATGAAGAGAAATAAAGAAGACAACAAGAAGAAGTAATCTGGATACTTCAAGTTGAGACTGGTTCATACAGACTTGTGAACCAAGTTATTGTTAAATGGACAAGGAAGAAGCATGGCTGAGTGTGATCAAGATGACCTGCACAAATAAAATCAAGAGAAGAATATTGGAATGAAATAAAGAGATAAGAAGAAGAGAAGAGTCCGATTACTTGGGAGAAAGAAGGCTGTCTGTACAGACTTGGATCACAAGCAATCTACTATGACCTAACTTGCCTTGGGAGGCAAGGTACTGATGGGAACACGAGATGAGGGTCTCCAGAAGCTAAGGAAACCGTTGGTAGAGGGTTTGACCAGATTCAAATTCAATATGGAAGAAAGTCACATGTTAAGCTTAAGGAAAGAGCTGTTGCTGGCCTGTCACTTTCACTCATCAGACCTGGTCACTATCTCTCTCCTGTCCCTTTCTCCTCAGCTTGAAGAGCCTTCCCTTGTCCTTACCCTCTTGGACACTTCTACTTCCCATAAAATCATTTGTTTATGTTTGTCTAGATTTATATTAATTTATTATGTGCATACTGCCTATTTAAATGCCTCTCATGTAACTGATTTGCTTAAGGGAGAAAGTTCTTCTCTCTTCATATTCTTGGTTACTTTCTCTCTCTCTCTCTCTCTCATACACACGAAATTCTCCTCCTCTCTACTCTCTGGTTACCTGAGTTACTCATAATCTTCTATTCTCTCAGATTCTCTTCATAGTCTTCAATTATACTTCATCACCTGCAATCACTCTTCATCGCTTACTCTTTGCTTCTCTCTGGTTCAAACAAAACCGGGAGCTTCATTTCAGTTTACTCTACCTATTAATCTTCTTTTCTCACACTAATGTTGCTAGCAAGTACTTGGTTGACAAGTTAGGCCTCAAGAAGACCAAACATCCAAAGCCATACCGGCTCAAGTGTTTAAATGATGAGACTGAGTTGAGGATTGGTGAACAAGTGGTGATCCCATTCAGCATAGGCAGATATGCTGATCAGGTGACTTGTGATGTAGTTCCTATGCAAGCTGGACATCTCCTGCTGGGGAGACCTTGGCAGTTTGACAAGGAGACAATCCACAATGGCCGTACCAACTTCTACAGCTTCACTCACAACAACGGCAAGCACAACCTTGCTCCTTTGACACCACAGCAAGTCCTAGACATGCAAAAAGAGATGGACAAAGGTAGCAAGTCAAGTAAGACTAACCTTTACATCACTTCTCAACAAGTTTTAAACTCATTAGAGTGCAAAACACAAGTGCTACTAATGATCTTTAAGGAAGGGGTATTGACAGGTTATGAGGAACAAGAACTTCCCTCATCCGTAGTTCAACTCATTGAGAGGTTCCAGGATCTATTTCTAGAAGACATACGCACTGGTTTACCACCTATTAGGGGAATAGAACACCATAATGATCTCATCCCAGGAGCTCCCTTGCCAAAACGCCCAGCCTATAGGGTGAACCCGGAGGAAGCCAAAGAACTAGAGAAGCAGGTGCAAGACTTGATGGATAATGGATACTTTAGGGAGAGTCTAAGCCGTTGTTCAGTTCCAGTTTTGTTAGTGCCAAAGAAAGATGGGACTTGGAGGATGTGTGTTGACTGCCGTGCCATCAACAACATAACCATCAAGTACAGACACAAAATACCAAGGCTTGATGATATGCTGGATGAGCTTAGTGGTGCCACTATCTTTTCCAAGATAGACCTGAAGAGTGGTTATCACCAGGTTAGAATAAAGGAAGGTTATGAGTGGAAGACTGCCTTTAAAACCAAAAGGGGACTCTATGAGTGGCTAGTCATGCCATTTGGTCTCACCAATGCCCCAAGCACCTTCATGCGACTCATGAACCATGTCTTAAGGGCATACATCTGTAAGTTTGTAGTTGTTTACTTTGATGACATTTTGATCTATAGCACTAGCTTAGAAGATCATCTCAAACATCTTGAAAGGGTTTTGGAAACACTGCGCCTAGAACATCTATATGCTAACCTTAAGAAGTGTACCTTTTGCACTGATCAACTAGTATTCCTAGGCTTTGTTGTTAGTTCACAGGGATTGAAAGTAGATGAGGAGAAGATCAAAGCAGTGCAGGACTGGCCTACCCCAACTACCATCGGCCATGTGAGGAGTTTCCATGGTTTGGCCAGTTTCTATAGGAGGTTTGTCAAACACTTCAGCACCATAGCAGCACCACTGACATCAGTAATCAAGAAGGATGTTGCCTTCAAATGGGGGAAACGGACAGGAATAAGCTTTTCAAAAACTTAAAACTAGCTTAACTAATGCTCCTGTTTTGGTTTTGCCTAACTTTGACAAAACTTTTGAGATTGAATGTGATGCCTCAGGAACAGGTGTGGGAGCCGTGTTAACTCAAGGAGGAAAACCAATAGCATTCTTCAGTGATAAGTTACATGGGGCAACCCTCAACTACCCTACCTATGAAAAGGAGTTGTATGCTCTAGTAAGGTCACTAGAGACTTGGCAACACTACCTCTTATCCAAGGAATTTGTGATCCACACTGACCATGAGACACTCAAGTATCTGAGGGGGGCAAAACACTTTGAAGAAGAGGCATGCCCGCTGGTTAGAGTTGTAGAATCATTACCCTATGTGATCAAGTACAAGAAGGGGAAGGAAAACATTGTAGCTAATGCCTTATCCAGGAGACATGGGCTTATATCACTGATGGAGGCTAAGGTTATGGGTTTTGAACACTTCAAGGAATCAATTGGAGAGGATCCTGACTTCGGAGACATCTACAAGCTGTGTAGACAAGGAGCATTTGGGTCCTTCTTTCAGCAAGATGAGGTTCCTTTTCACGGACAAGAGGTTATGCATTCCACAAGGCTCAATGCGTGATCTGATCCTAAGACAGGCACATGGAGGAGCCTCATGGGACATTTTGGACGAGATAAGACCCTCAGCATTGTAGCTGAGGCACTTCTTCTGGCCGCACTTGAGAAGAGATGTAGAGAGGTTTTGTGCAAGGTTCATGCATTTGCCTCAAAGAAAAATCTAGGTTACATCATCATGGATTATACATTCCTTTGCCTATTCCTGACCTACCTTGGATAGACATTTCCATGGATTTTGTCCTAGGATTGCTAAAGATCAGAAACAAGGATTCCATCTTTGTGGATTTAGAGAGGTTCTGTGCAAGGTGCATCATTTGCCTCAAAGAAAAATCTAGGTTACATCCTCATGGATTATACATTCCTTTGCCTATTCCTGACCTACCTTGAATAGACATTTCCATGGATTTTGTCCTAGGATTGCTAAAGATCAGAAACAAGGATTCCATCTTTGTGGTAGTAGACATGTTCTCTAAGATGAAACACTTCATTCCTTGCAACAAAACCAATGATGCATCCCAAACTGGTGACTTATTCTTCATGGAAGTGGTGAAGCTTCATGGCATCCCTAGAACCATTGTTTCTGACCGAGAAACCAAGTTCTTGAGCCACTTTTGGAGAACACTTTAGAGGAAGCTGGGAACTAAGATACTCTTCTCCACAACCTGCCATCCACAGACTGATGGTCAAACTAAGGTTGTGAACCGCACACTCTCCACTCTACTGAGAGCCACGGTTGGTAAGAACTTGAAGAATTGGCTTGATTGCATACCTTTCATTGAGTTTGCTTATAACGAGTTCCACACTCTGCTACTAAGCTATCACCTTTTGAGATTGTGTATGGATTTAAGCCAACAATACCTCTGGATCTCCTACCTATTCCCCACAAGGACAGATGATTAGTCAAGAAGAGAGACTAAGGCCGAGTTTATACAGAAGATTCATGGAAGGTCAAGGCTAACTTAGAGCACCAGAATGAGCTGAACAAGAAGCAAGCTGATAAGGAAGAAAGGAGGTTTCTTTTGAACCAGGAGATTGGGTTTCGTTACACATGAGATCAGAAAGGCTCCCTAGTCAGAGGAAGTCTAAGTTATCCCCTAGAGGAGACGGTCCTTTCAAAGTCCTGAAGAAGATCAATGACAATGCATACCAGCTGGAGCTGCCATGTGAGTTTAATGTATCTTCTACATTCAATGTATCTGATCTATCTTATTTTCATGCAGATGAAACTGTTATGAGGTTAGAACCTTCTCAAGAGGAGAGAATGATAAGGACATAGAACCAGATATCAACATCCCAACCCTAAGACAAGCACGAAGACAAGATCAGGAACCAAAGGGGTGACTGCAAAGCTTCTCTGGAGCCATTGAAGGATTGTTGCCAAGGCTAATAGCGACCCCAACTTAGATGACATCAACAAATCGTCTAGACAAGCCTCCCATTTCCGGATCAGAGGTTATAAAGACTCAACCCTATATTAATACAAAGACTGTCCAAAAGATAATGCTATCCTATGGTCTATCATTCCTCACAAGGAGATGGTTTCCTTATTCACCATCTCCCCACTTAAGTGAAACGGTGAGTATCAAGGGAAGAGGCAAGCTTCTAAACACATCACTCCACACTTCTGCTCTTCTCCTAACCCGCCAACGGCTACCTTACCACAATTCAAATCCACCAGAAAGGTAAGTAAGGTAAGCACATTTCAATATTTATTTACTTTATTTTCCTTGCAGGCTTTGGGTCTTTTATTTATTTCATTTTCGAATAAACAAGGCATTTTTTAGCCTTTTGCTTTCATTAGGTTCCTAAGATTGAGTCATGTATTAAATTTGCTTCAAAGACCCCTAGAAGGGCATAGCTGCATCGGCGAGTATATCAGCCCCTATAAGCAGCCTTATATTTTCTAACCTTTATGAAATATATGAGTCAATTTGCCCTAGAAACTAAAACCCTAAGTCTTTCGCGTGTGTGTAAGAAGCAGCAATTGAGAGAAACCTAGTCTTATCAAGATCATTCCATAGAGTTTGTGGCGAATTTTCGAGTCCATCTGATTGAGTTCATCAATCTATTCAGCGTCCATCTCCATCCCTTGTCCTTGTTGAGTTTTTATACGAACAAGCAGCTTGGATCCATCCTCCATCTACACGCCATCATCCATCCAGTGAGATAGCAAGTTGGTTATACGACCATTTGCTGTTTCCCATCCTCCACAAGTCCATTTCAAGTACAAGTAAACCGGATATCATCTCATTCCATTTCCATCCGCAAGAACTCACTCCATTCTCATCTTCCATCCATCCACCAAAGCTTGATACTTGTCCTCTATCCGTCCAGTGTGAGAAGGGTGCTTTCTGTGCCCATATCACTATCACCAGCCACATCCACATCACAGTAACCAACCACCTCAGTGCTGTTGTTGCATCCCATCCTTACTCTTGGCCATGTGAACCATTCAAGTAGTTCAGGATCCTTTCCACCATATTCCAGTGGTGCTCCTTGGTCTTGCATGTGTTATTCACCTGGTTTACAGGAAAAAAAATCAGGACGTGAGATAGGTAAAATAGATTAACTTACCAACTAGCTTTCTTTAAAGCTTGCATCATGGATTGGTTTGCTGTCTTCAATCTCCTCCTCACGAGGAACCTTGTACCCATCCTCCATGGGTATCCTGTTGTCATTCCTCCAAGTTTACCTGCATCTTTCAAAAGATCAATAGTATACTTCCTTTGGGACATGAAAAATCCTCCCTTGTATATACAAATCTCAATCTCAAGTAAGTATTTCATTCTCCCAAGTCTTTAATTTCAAACACAGGTTTGAGAAAACCTTTAGTGGCTTGAATGCCTTCCTTGTCACTCCCTTATGAAGATATCATCAGCATAACCTAGGAGAACAATGATACCTGATGGAGAGAATAGGGAGAACAGTGTGTGATCAAGCTCAGACTTAATCAAGCCTCGACCATTCAGAGTGGTGCTCAATTGTGGTACCAAGCTCTTGTAGATTGGTTCAACCCATAAATTGCCTTCCTCAACCTTAAACATTTCATGGTTTTACTAGACCTTCAAGACCAGGAGGAGGATGCATAAAAAACTTCTTCTTCAAGCTCTCCTTGCAAGAAAGCATTTTTCACATCCATTTTTCCATAGGTTCCATCCCAAGTTGGTTACATAGACAAAACAATCTCGATGGTATGAAGCTTTGCCACAGGAGCAAATGTGTCAACACAATCCTCTCCATAAGTTTGAGTAATGCCTCTTGCAACCAGTCTTGTGTTTTTCCTTCTATCTTCCCATTTGGTAAGTACTTGATAGTGAAGATTTCATAACTAAAGACTGCCTTCTACCCTTTTGAACTTCACTCTCATACCAAGTTTCATTCTTGGTCATTGCATCTGCTTCATCTCCCACTGATTTCCTCCATTCCTCAACTTCCATAGATTCTTCATAAGAAGTGGAACTTTACTTTCATCGAGACTGATCATAAACGCACAATGTTCCTTATGAAACTCAGCAAACGAGCAGACTACTTGACTAGGGTGAGCAACATATTAGCATTATAGTAGACCCTAGTGTTTACCAGTTAGATGGATGCCTCTTTACTCTAATACTCCTCCTTAAAGGAACCTCTACTTCTGGCTCTACTGCTTCCACATGCTCCTATTGACCCTCTTCTTCAGGCACCAAACTTTCATTCTGACCATTTGCCTCAGGTGTTTCCTCATTTCCCATCACACCTTGATCAGGACTTCTAGAGTGTCATTTCTCATAAACCCCATTTTGTGGTTCATTTCCCCCCCCCCTCATGATCAAGGTGGGATGATTCTTCAGCTTCATGAGGGCGAGACCTTCCATGGTCATTGTAGCCTTGTTAGATGATTGAGCTAAATCCCTAAGATCTTCCTAGCTCCTTTCTTCATAGTATCCCTTTGACTCCAAAAACTTGAGATCCCGAGATACTAGCAGCCTCCTTTTTTTGGGATCAAAAGCATTTGTATCCCTTCTGCGTTGTAGAATATCCAATGAACATGGCTCTAGTACTCTTTGGCTCCAACTTGTTTCTCATTTCTCCTAGCACCAGCACATAACAAAGGAACCCAAACACCCTTAGATTATCCAGAGGGGGCTTGATATTGTTCAGAACTTCAAATAGAGACTGATCCTCTAGGATTCTGGTTGGTATCCTGTTCATAGGATAAAAAGAAGACATCACATCATCACTCCATAACCTCTTTGGAACATTGGTTTTCGAACATCATTGACCTTGCAACCTCTATGAGGTGTCTGTTCTCCTTTCAGCCACTCCATTCTATTGTGGAGTGTAAGGACAACTCGTCTGTGTAGGATCCCATGTTAAGCTAGATGTTCTTTGAATGCATGACTTGTGTATTCCCCATCATTATCTGATCTGAAAATCTTAAGCTTGGCATATAATGGTTAAAACATTAAGTCTGAATTTTGAAATGCATCAAGCACCCTATCTTTAGTAATGAGTGTTATCCAGTGTATTTAGATTCTCAACAAATGAATGTGACAAAGACTTATAATTATCTTAGATAAACAAGGTGCAGTCCAAACATCAGAATGAACAAGATCAAAACATTTTCATAGATAATACTTGACTTCCTAAATACTGTCTTACAATGTTTACCCAAAATGCATGTTTCACACTCATTATTTTTAAACATGACACCTGGTAACATCAAACTAGAGCCCTACCATGTGGACGACCTAATCTAGCATGCCACAATGCATAATTTTCAAAGCAAAAACATTACTATATGAGTAACGGAGAACTCGAAACAGGAATACTGTCTTCAAGCATATAAAGATCTCCCTTGTTACTTCTTTCCATCAACTTACTACTCTCAGTATCCTGAACTTCACAACATCAAAAATAAAGATAACATTGCATGAAAATCAGTAGTACATTCTCTTGACAGATAACAAATTAGAAGTTAACTCATGCATATAGAAAGCTCTAGACTCTTTATCAAACATGTTCAGTCAATACCTTTTATTGCTAATTCTATCACTACCTACAATCATCACATGACCATAAGCAGTTCTATATCTTTTATGAGACTGGTGTCACTTTCATATGATGAGAGCACCAGAATCAACAATCAAAGTTTAGTCAAAGCACTAGCAGTAGTATATGATCTATGTGATTCTCCTAGAGCATTACTGATCAAAAGTCTTAGTAATCTATGAGCATAATAGAGTAACCAGAGTGTTTTCGAGTGTCTTACCATTCTCCTTTAAGAGCTTGATGAGAACATCAATGTCGGATCTCCTTATGAGCTCTTGTCCATATTCTTTGCTGAAGAGTGTTGAGACGCCACAGCCTTCCCTTAACTTCACCCATGTAGACCCAACTCTAGAAGGACCTGTTCACTTGCTTCATTAGAAAGGGTGACTCTTCCTTTGATCTCCTTCATGAACTTGTGGCTTGAGGTGGGATGAAGGATCTAGCACTGACTCTTTTGACACCCGCTTCTTGCAATGATCACAGTTGCCTCCAAACCTCTTATCCTCACCATATCTTCTTCCTCAGGCTGTACATTGCGCTTGTTTGCTTGAGTGACTTCAGCCTTGTTTGCATAGGACAGATCACCTCTTCTTCCAAACAACCCGTGTGATCCCTCTTCCTTCTGATCTAAGCACACACACTTCGCCAAAGATGGAGCTTCGATGACCTCAAGATGTGCTTTATCAGGTCATTGTAGACAGGATTCAGGGTCAGAACAAGCCAAATACTTGATCTTGCTCTTGATATCTTGTGATCAATGGTATTTAGCCTCATATCTCGAGTTCAAACCACAAAGCTCTGAACTTCCCAATTGCTTGGTGAAGTCAATGAGTTTGATGATAAGAAAGAAAAGTCGAAAGAAGAAGGATCGAATGAGAAATGATGAGACTTTGTATTATAACATGAGGAAAGAAAAGAACTCAGAGAGAGAATGGAGAAGAAAGAATGTGTTCTCCTTAATTTTATTATTGTCTGAGGATACAAATATATAGAGAGTATTATTTACAAAATATCTAAGTATAGAAGGAGATACGTGGTCGTCTAAAGAGAAAGGTCGCCTATTTAAACTTGTACGAGAGGAAGAGCATCATGGACTCGTGGACCAGATACTCCAGCCTTGGACAGCCTGTCCACGCGGACCTTATCCTCTCCAACGTTCAGATTGTAAGTGTAACTTCGTGTGGTAACTAGACATGTTACTCCCCCGGGTAGATTTCCTTCTTAGGCTCATTAACCTTCCGCCTTGGTCGACAAGTGTACGGTCAACCCTGTACGGCATGTACAGCCCTGTACGGCCTTGTACAAACAGGTCGACCTCACTTCATTTCTTCTCCTTGTTTATCCATGATGCATTCATAACCCTAACCTCTTCATTATGCAGACTCATTTCCACACTACCCCTCAAGCTTGATCAAGGGAAGCGATCAAGCTTGGACATCCATGAAGATCCCCCTCATTAAAAACCTCACCAAAGAAAACCCAAAGGGATAAAACTTTGATGTGGGAAAAGAGTTGAGTCTTCTGTTATGATGGAGTTAATATTAGAGGATAAGTAAGATTAAGTGTTCTATTTAGAATGGACCAGAGAGAATGAGAGTTTGTATGAGTATCAAAGAGAGTAAGCAAGATGCTGAGAGTATAAGTAACTGAGAATGGGAGTTTTGGAGAGTTTGGAGAGTATTGGAGAGACTGAGTTCGTGAGTAACCAGAGAGAATGGAGAGACTGATAGAATGAGAGATTTTAGTGACAAAGTATAAAAAGAAAGAGCTCATCACTCTTCTTTGGAAAATGAGTTACATGAGTTTGCCATATATAGGCGAATTGCAGCAATTAAAATAGTACTACACAAGGGCTTCCTAAACAATAATATATCAGAGAATCAAGGAGAAAGAGCCAAGAATGGCACGTCCAGAGAGAGAGAGAGAGATGGTGACAGGAGGTTGGGTGTGGTCTCCATGGTGATAGTGACAGCACTCCAACAGTTGACTCTCTTAAGAGGAACATGTGAATTTTATTCTAATTGAATCCCCACTTGCCTCAGCTCTCTCCAACGGTCTGATGCTCCATTTGAACTTCAAATCTGCTTCAGAAGATCAAGCTGGACGAGTTTCCCACCTGCCTTACCTTGTAAGTCACCCTAGGTTGAGTTTGGTTGCTTGGAAACAAAGGTTGGGCGTACTGTCCTGTGTAGCAAGGTTGTACAGACCAGAATCATTTCAAGTATCTCTTCCTCTCTTTGTCTTCTTTATTTCTCAGATCAATACCTTTCTTTGCAAGGCACTCATGGTCAAGATGTTAGCTTGTGGAGCAAGTATGTATGGACAGAACCAAATTGGATTCTCTTGATGAACTCGCCTTGGATCATCAAACAACTTCTTCTTCTGGTCATTCCATTCTTTATTTCAAGACTCCCCCTCAAACCTTACCATAGGTGATCCTTGGGCAAGCTTGGAACTGAGACTACTGGCCTCATTAAAAAAACCTAAGTATGGAAAACCTCTTGGATTAAACCATTGTTAGGGGAAAAGAGTGGAACTACCCTCAGCCTAGGGATTGGCCAGTTGGTTTATGAGTCTTATAATCAAGTTTAGGGATTCATAAACCCTAGCCTTACTTCAATGGAAAGAGGCATAAATGACTTTCTTTGCTTCACACATAAAACTGCTTGGAACTCTCCATGTAGTACTGGTTCTTATCTCGCTTCATTCCTTTCACAAACAGCCACTGCATTGTCTTCTTGAGTATCCAACTTGGTGGGGGACTTTGCAACCTTCCGATCAGCCTCTTTGGCACCTTCTCTTGAGCAAATTAGATGGACTATTGTTGCTCATCCAATAATATCCCATGCTGATTGGAGTCTTCTTGAATCCTTGCAATGGCTTGAAGAATGGACATTGGATTCATATTTAACACCCTTCCTCAAGCTTGACCTGAGAATGAGAGTATGTGTTCAAGCTTGGAAGATGAGAGCCAGTGACGATCACCAATGCCTTGAGACCACGGCCTTCTTGGCTTGAATATTGGCATTTTTTCTTGAGTGTACTTCCTATCCACCCTCTTGGCATCAGTTAAGTCACTTCTGATCAATCTCTCCACTGCTCCATTCATCCTCTGAACCATCTTGGGAGTTAATGGACACAATCAGTGGTCAAAATTGATGATGGGAAGTAGGCAATCTCCATGGTCAGGAATATACATCATGTGTAGGCTCTGATCAGCATAGAGAACCTGTTTAAACAATCAACTAGACACATGCATCAGTAGACAACAATAGATCATAACATGGTTTTTAACAAGTCTGATCTTTAAATCACATTATATAGACAAACATCTTCTTGATTCTATCCTATCACAGAGACAACACAACCTAAAACAAAGGTCTAAACACATTGATGCAATCCAGGAAGAGACAACCTTAGAGGAACCTGATGATGAACCTGAATGGGTCCAAGAACCAAGTTATCATGAAGAAGATGGCGTGGATCAGGCCCAAATGAAGATGTCTCTCTCTCTCTCAGCCCAAAAGAAGTCCAAAGACCAGAAAGAAGATCCATTTGTCATATCTATTGGGCCCATCACGAGATCCAGGTCCAAGAAACTAATTGAGAAGATTGCTGGCCTTATTCAGAACCAAGAAAGTGAAAAAGAGATCCTTGGCCCAATCACCACCATCCCAACCACCTTCAATTATTCTGTTGTTTCCTATAACAACTAGTTTATTTATGTTTTCATTTTATTTCTTTTCTCTAGGTGCTCATGCACGAAACTACAACTCCCAAGACTGTCATGCGAGTTGCTCTTGTTTTTCCCTTTAAATTGTTGCTTTCAGTTCTGAACTAAATCATCATTTTTATCAAAAACTCTTTTCTTTTGGTGAATCATTTGTTCTTTGAAAAACTTTATTGTGAGGTGTGTGAACCCAAAGAAACCAACAAGCTCTCAAACTGACTGGTGTGTCAAATCCAGAGTGAGAGAGAGGATTATCTGAGGCTATTCCGCAACTTCAGTGTATAAATCCATTGATTCCCTTCAACCCAGCCATATATCAACCCTATTTCGTCCATCAAACCAATATCCATCAAAACCTTCAGATTTCAATCTGTTACAAAGTATATCTAACCAAAATCAGAGTGGAAAACCTTGGGAGAGAAGTCATTACACATTCTAGGACAATTTCTAGACATAAACAGATTCAAAAATAACTTGACACTTTGAACAGACTTTTTCTGGAGCAGATACTAGATAACAACAACAATGTAGTTTCTAAACATAGCCAAGAGATAAACTCAGCAACTAAACAACTCAACAAACATAGTTAAGAGATAAACTCAACAACTAAACAACTCAACAAACATCACCAAGCTTAAACACAAGACATAAACTCATCTACACAACTTAGTAAGCTTGATAAATTTTCCAAAAAACAGAAACAAGACAAATCCAACAAGCTGGCTTCTAAACACCCTAAGACAACCTTAACAAAAAAAGAAAGACAAGATGCTCATAAAAAAGAAAGGACGTCATGCTTACAAACAAGAAACCTGAGCTGGTTTCTTGAACCTCCAGCCCATTGGGGCTCTCTCATTGAAATTGCATTGGTTTGCGGTGTGGATTAGATATCCAGCACCTATCCTTGGTGTGTCCTTCCTTCATGTCAGGTACACAATTAAAACCCCTCCTGTCTTCTTTCTGGTCGTGGGTCTTGGTGGCCATAGAATGAGCTTCAGCTATGTTGCCAGAGAATAGTTTGAACAACCTAGCTTTGAAGCTTCTTCAGTGACTTTTCTCCAAGAATGGTTTCCTCCATGGAGTTTCTTCAGCATTTTCGACCAGATGAGGTGATTTTGTTTCTTCTTTGGACCCTTGTAAGCTTCTTGGGTCGCCATTTCTTTTTTAGTCTCCATCCTGGAGAGTTTTGGACCAGTGGACAATAGAATGATCCTACTGGTTTTGCAAGAGACTGGAATTTGATGAAGTTTGCTAAACTGAGCTGAAGCTTTCTTGAGTTCTAGAGAATGAGATACTCCTTTATCTTGAGTTCTGGTGAGGTTCTTCCCTCCTGGAAGACCTTTGGACCAGAGGATAAAAGGATGTAACCAAAACTATTTTACAGAGAAATTTGAACAGAAATTTATTTGCGGAAGTGAGAAAGGTTTTCAGGAGCTTATAGCTCTGATACCATGTTAGAATGGAGATAATATGAAGAGGATAAGTAATATTAAGTGTTCTATTTAGAATGGACCAGAGAGAATGAGAGTTTGTATGAGTATCAAAGAGAGTAAGCAAGATTGCTGAGAGTATAAGTAACTGAGAATGAGAATTTGGAGAGTATTGGAGAGACTGAGTTCATTAGTAACCAGAGAGAATGGAGAGACTGATAGAATGAGAGACTTTAGTGACAAAGTATATGAAGAAAGAGTTCTTCACTCTTCTTTGGAAAATGAGTTACATGAGCTTGCCATATATAGGCAAATTGCAGCAAGTAAAATATTACTATACAAGGGCTTCCTAAACAAATAATATATCAGATAATCAAGGAGAAAGATCCAAGAATGGCACGTCCAGAGAGAGAGAGAGAGAGATGGTGACAGGAGGTTGGGTGTGGTCTCCATGGTGATAGTGACAGACTCCAATAGCTCACTCTCTTAAGAGCTACATGTGACTTTTATTCTAATTAAATCCCAACTTGCCTCAGCTCTCACAAACGGGCTGATGCTCCATTTGAACTTCAAATCTGCTTCAGAAGATCAGGCTGGACGAGTTTCCCACCTTCCTTACCTTGCAAGTCACCCTAGGTTGAGTTTGGTTGCTTGGAAGCTAAGACTGTAAGTAATGTCTTGTGTAGCAAGGTTGTACAGACCAGAATCATTTAAAGTATCTTTTCCTCTCTTTGTCTTCTTTATTTCTCAGATCAATACCTTTCCTTGCAAGGTACTAATGGTCAAGATGTTACCTTGTGGAGAAAGTATGTATGGAGAGAACCAAATTGGCTTCTCTTGATGAACTCGCCTTGGATCATCAACCAACTTCTTCTTCTGGTCATTTGTTTATTTTTTCAACATCTTCATTGTTTAGGGAACTATGGCTGAGAAAGATCAACGGGTCCCAGTCTTGAATGGATGGACTTGATTTTCTTTTGCCTTGCAGCCTTTGTAAACACATCAGCCAACTGATCTTCAGTTCTGGTATAAATGGAAAGATCACTCCTTGAACCACCAGTTGTCTAATTTTGTGGCAATCGACCTCTATGTGCTTAGTTTGCTCATGAAAGACTGAGTTGGATGCTATATGAATAGCTGCTTGGTTGTCACAGTGCATGGTGATGAGAGTGATGACTTCATTGCCTAGATCTTTGAGGATTCCCTTGATCCATACCAGATCACTAGACAGCTTCCTCATCGCCCAATATTAAACTTCAGCACTTGAACAGGACACCACCTTCTGCTTCCTGCTCTTCCAAGTCACCAGGTTGCCTCTAATGAATGTAAAATACCCCGTGGTCGACTCTCTATCCAATCTATCTCCTGCCCAATCTGCATCACAGTATCCAACCAGCTCCGTGCTTTTGTTACACCCCATCCAGACTCCCTCGCCAGGTGAGCAACATAGATAACTTAGTATCCTGTCAAATATACTCCAATGATGCATCTTTGGTGTTTGCATGTGCTGGCTCACTTTTTTCACCGCATAGCAGCTATATGTTCATGTGATAGTGAGATAGATCAGCTTCCCAACCATCTTCGAATATAGCTTGGCATCCTCAAATGGCTTGTTCTCTTCAGTCTCCCCTTCAAGTGTTAGTTTGTATCCTTCCTCCAATGGTGTTTTGGATTGTTTCCCATCTATTTTACCTGCATCATTCAATAGATCAAGTGTATACTTACTTTGAGAAAGAAATAGTCCATCAGTGGATCGACATATTTCAGTTCCAAGGAAGTACTTTAGGTTACCCAAATCCTTGATATCAAACATAGATTTAAGGAAGTCTTTAGTAGATTGAATATCGGATTTTTCCACTCCCTGTTATGATGATATCATCAACATAAATAAGGAGGACAATAATACCTGAGGGTGAGGTGAGAGTGAAGAGTGTGTGGTCGAGTTCTGACCTCAAGAAGTCTCGTCCATTCAAGGTAGTGCTCAGCTTGTCGTAGCAAGCTCTAGGGGATTGCATAAGACCAGAGATTGCCTTATTCAATTGAAGACATTTCCAGGCTTCACCAAATTCTCAAGACCAGGAGGTGGAAGCATGTAGACTTCGTCTTCAAGTTGTACTTAGAAAGGAATTCTTGATATCCATTTGCCAAAGATTCCACTCCAGGTTAGTTGCAATAGACAACACATTGCGGATAGTGTGCAGTTTGGCCACTGGAGCAAAGGTATCAAAGTAATCTTCACCATAGGTTTGAGTGAATCCTCTAGCCACCAGTGTTGCCTTGTGTCTCTCAATTGTGCCATCCGCATTACTTGATGGTGAAGATCTATTTTCTTGTGACATCTTTCTTCCCTCTTGGTAGTTCTCTTCAAACCAAGTTCAATTCTTTATCATTGCATCCCTCTCACTACTCACTGATTCTCTCATTGTTTTGCTTCATTATTTCCTTATAAGTCTTTGGGACTTCTTCTCCATCTAGAACTCCTATGAAGACTTGATGTTCAATTGGGTAGCAAGCCAAAGAACATGTACCTCCAAGAGGACTCGCCACTGCTTCAGCATTGTAATATACCCTTGTGTTCTTCCAATGAGAAGGGTGATTCCTGGTTATGGTACTTCTTCTTAGTGGTTGAGCTTCTAGTACAGGTTCTGGTACAGGTCGTTCCACTTGCTCTCTTAATAGTACCCTCTTCGTTCTACAAACTTCACATCTCTAGAGACTGAAACATTCCATGTTAAGGGGTCCTAGCACTTGTACCCCTTCTGAGTTGTGGAGTACCCAATGAACATTGCTTTGGAACTCCTTGGTTCAAGCTTGTTTCTCATTTCACTTGGGACCAGAACATAGCAAAGGCACCAAAACACCTGAAGATGATCTAGAGATGGCTTGATCTTGTTGAGGACCTCAAATGGAGAGACATCTTTCAGGATTCTTGTGGGGGTTTGGTTGATCAGGTAGCAAGCAAAGATCACTGCATCACTCCAAAACCTCTTTGAACATGTCTATGGAACATGATTGACCATGCAACCTCCATAAGGTGACGATTCTTCCTCTCAGCTAACCCATTCTGTTGAGGAGTGTAGGGGCAACTTGTTTGGTGAATAATTCCTTGATTGTCCAGGTGATCCTTGAAAGCATTGCTTGTGTTACTCCCCTCCATTATATGATCTAAATTTTTTGACCTTGGCATTGTAATTGTTAGTAATATATAATTGAAAATTTTAAAAGCCTATAAGAATCTATATTTAGACTTAATCAGGGTGATCCATGTAAATTTTGAGTTTTCATCAATTAATGTGACATTAAATATTTGGGTTTTCTCTAGATAATCCAAGGGCAGTCACCACATCAGAATGCACAAGATCAAAGCAGTTTTCATAAATTTTTCTAGACCTTGGAAAGACTGATTTGCAATGTTTACCCAAAATACAAGCTTCACAATCATTGTTTTGGGTGATTGTTTAGTTTATGTGAGAATACAGAAGAACTCAGCAAGAACAAGAGAGAGAGAGAGAGAGAGAGAGAGAGAGAGAGAGAGAGAGAGGTAGATTTCTCGAGAGAGAGGTAGATTTCGTGAGAGAGAGGTAGATTTTGTGAGAGAGAGAGGGAGAGAGTTGTAGAGAGAGAGAACCAGAATAATGAGGAACTGATTCCTTGCTTAATGTGTTATGGGAACAACCCATAAATAGGGAAACAATACGCAAGCAGACAAAAGAGAAAATAATAAACAAATACATCAGAAACAGCCAAATTGGCTCAGCCAGGAGCAGAGAAAGGGAAAGGTCTGAAGTGGTCCCAAGATTCAAATTCAAATTCTTCAGCTCACATGTGACTTATTTCCCTATCTGCAACGTTCATATAGTCTTCGTGTGACCAGACTGAAGTTTTCTGGTTAAGGTAACCAGTTATGATCAATTTAGCACTTCCCCTTGTCTTGCCCGCCAAGTTAGGGCACTTCCTCTTGTCTTGCATGCCAAGTTAGGGCAAGGTTCTATGAACAACCTTGTTCCACAACTTCACTTAAACACTGCTTATTCTTCTGATTGTATTGTCTTTTATCTCTTGATGTCTTCATGTCAACACTCCCCCTCAAGTTTGATCCTAGGAAATGTTCAAGCTTGGAGACCATGAAGCATCTCCCCATTAAAACCTTTAATTTGGCAAAAACCACATGGGATAAAAACCAGACCAAGGAAAAAGAGTAGAACACTCCATGGCAAAGGCAATCAGTGTGATGACAGATCTACGAGTCCTAGTTTAGAATGAATGAACTCGCAAACCTTAGTACTTGCTGCCTTTGTGAAAATGTCAGCCAACTGATCTTCACTTCTAGTGTAACAAGGAAGGATGATCTTCTACTCCACAGCTTGTCTCACCTTGTGGCAATCTACTTTAATGTGTTTAGTCCTCTCATGGAAGACTGAATTCCTGGCAATGTGAATAGCAGCCTGGTTATCACAATGCATAGTGATTGGTGTTGTAGTCTCCATCCTCAAGTCTTTAAGCAGCCCGTTGATCCAAGTCAACTCACTTGTAAGCTTCCTCATAGCTCAATACTCTGCTTCAGCACTTGAACATGAAACCACTTTCTGCTTCTTGCTTTTCCAAGTAACCAGATTGCCTCCAATGAAGGTACAATACCCAGTAGATGATCTCCTATCAACTCTATCTCCTGCCCAATCAGCACACAATATCAGTGATCTCAGTGCTTCCATTGCAACCCATCCAGACACCTTGACCAGGAGCTTCTCTCAAGTATCTCAAGATCCTCCCCACCATATTCCAGTGATGAACCTTAGGGGTTTTCATATGCTGACTGACTTGGTTCACAGCAAAACACACATTTGGCCGAGTGATAGTTAGATATATGAGCTTCCCAACCATCCTCCTATACTTCTTTACATCTTCAAAGGGGTTTTGAGATGTCTTCCTCCAAGGTTTCCTTCCTCATTTAAAAGATCAAGTGTGTACTTCCTTTGGGATAAGGAAAGCCCCTCTTTAGAGCGGCATATTTTAATCCCTAGGAAGTACTTCAACTCTCCCAAGTCTTTGATATCAAAAGATGATGTAAGGAAAGCTTTGGTTGAGAATATACCTTCCTTGTCACTGCTAGTGATAATAATGTCATCAACATACACTAGAATGACCACAATCCGTTGCTTGCTGGTTAGAGTGAAGAGAGTATGATCTGCCTTGGATTTCACAAAGCCTCTTCCATTGAGTGTGGTGTTGAGCTTGTGATACCAAGCCCTTGGAGATTGCTTCAAGTCATAGATTGCTTTCTTCAGCCTTAATACATTCCCTTGTTTGACCATGTTTTCTAGGCCAGGAGGTGGTCGCATGTATACCTCTTCTTCCAACTCTACTTGTAGAAAGGTATTCTTCACATCCATCTGCCATAGATCCCATTCTAAGTTGACAGAAAGTGATAGAAGAATCCTTATAGTATGCAACTTGGCCACTGGTGCAAATGTATCAAGATAATCTTCCCCATATACCTGAGTTTATCTTCTTGCAACTAGCCTTGTCTTTCTCCTTTCTGGTTTTCCATTGGCTAAGTACTTGATGGTGTATATGAGGCGACTTGTTACAGCTTTCTTGCCTTTGGGGAGCTCAAAATCAAACCATGTATCATTCTTGATCATGGCATTGATCTCATCTCCAACAGACTCTCTCCACTCCTCATGTTGCATAGCCTCTTCATAAGATTTTGGGATGTATTCCTGATCCAATTCCCCAATGAATACTTGATCTTTTTTAGGATATTGAGCAAGAGAGCATACTACACTCACTGGAAGAGCCACAGCTTCAGCATTGAAGTAAACTCTTGTATGGATCCAGTTTGAAGCAGGTTTCTTGATTCTTGTACTCCTTCGCAAAGGTTTTATCTGATCAGGTTCTGCCTCATTTGTTTCACTTGGTTGACCTACTTGATTCTCAGTTTCTGATTCTGATGGCATCTCATCTTGATCATGAGCTATTGAGTTCTCTTCAGGCTCTACATTCCTATTGCCTCCCCCCTCATGATCAGGATGAGTGACTCCAATATCTTCTTCATCCTCTTCTATAGCATGATTGGGAACCTCCCTGACTTTTTTTCAGGTTGTTTTGATAAACTGATGCCACTATTTTCCATAATAATTCTCATATTATTGGCCTTGTCTGATGCTTGAGACAGATCTTTGAGCTCATCCCAATTCTTCTCAGCATAAAACTCTTTGCCTTCCATTAACTTTACACCTCTTGATACAAGTACGCTCCTTGTTTCAGTATTGTAGCACTTGTATCCTTTCTGTGTAGGTGAATATCCAATGAACGTGCACTTCATGCTCTTTGCCTCTAGCTTTTTTGTTTGCTCTCGTGATATCAACACGAAGCAGGTGCATCCAAACACTCTAAGATGTTGAATAAATGGTCTGTTTTTGTTTAATACTTCATAAGGAGAGATGTCATTCAGCACCCTTGTAGGAATCCTGCTGATTAGATAGCATGCTGTGACCACAACATCACTCCAAAATCTCTTAGGAAAATTTGCATGGAACATCACTGATTTAGCCACCTTCATTAGATGCCTATTTTTCCTTTCAGCCACTCCATTTTGCGAGGGAGTATAAGGACAACTTGTTTGATGAACTATGCCATGTTTTGCAATATGGTTCTTGAAAGCATGACTTGTATACTCTCCTCCATTGTCTGACCTCAGTACCTTCACGTTAGCCTTAAAGTGGTTAGTAACATAAGATTGAAAGTTCATAAAGGCTTGTAACACACGATCCTTATAAGGTAGTAAAGTAAACCAAGTGTATTTTGATTTTTCATCTATAAATGTAACAAAATACTTATGATTCTCTCTAGGTATGCAAGGTGAGGTAACATCAGAGTGAACTAAGTCAAAGCATTTCTCATAGATAGTGTCAGATGTTGGAAAAACAGATTTGCAATGCTTTCCTGAGATGCATGCTTCACATTCTAGGGGGTTAAATGAGATATCAGGCATAATGATCTCTAATGCACGAGTGTGAGGATGACCTAGTCTAGCATGCTAAATAAAGCTATCACACAGAGATGAGTTACTGATCTTGCATAAATGAGAAGGAGTTGAGGGTTTAGATGGTTTAGTCTTTTGGAGATGGTATAAGCAACCCTGACTGTTTCCTTCACCAATCACCTTCCTTGTCTTAAGGTCCTGAAACTCAATATCATTAGGCCTTAAAACCACCTGATAAATCAGGTCAACCGTGCCCTTTTTCACTGAGAGAAGGTTAGAGGCAAAACTAGGCATATAAAAGGCAGTGGATTCCTTATCAAACAACTTAAGGTTCCCTATTCCTTCTATCTTCACCTTATCACCATTAGCTATTATTACATTCCCTAAGGCAGGACTAACATCACTAATAAGATTCCTATCACTAATCATATGATGAGAAGCTCCTGAATCTATTATGATTGGCCTAGAGTTAAGGGAATGTGTACCAGACTGCTTTGCGGAAATGATTGCCTTAGCTGCTTTGATCAGTGGCTTAATATCACTCATTTTGATAGGGCCATCATTGATCTTTGCCTGGTTCCATGTTTTTCTTTCTTTGGAATCATTGGTAAGTGTTGAGTACATAGATGCACCCTCAAACGCCACTTCTAGGCATGGTGGATTGTTCTCCTTGAATTTAATTCCACCAGAGCTGAGAATAATCAAACTTGATTGGTTTCTCTTCCTGAGATATCTTTTCTTGGCTTTCTTGTGCACAGGTAACAACACCATCCTTCCCTTCTTGTTGTGTATATCCTTGGGAGCTGGCTTCCTTTCCCTTGTAACGAGAGTGTGTGATGTTTGTTCTCTCTGAACTAAAGCACACACGCCATCTAGGTTAGGAAGTTTATCTTCCCTCAGAACATGCTTGATCAACTGGTTGTAGCATGGGCTTAGGTTCAGGAGTAGACTGAAGACCTTGTCTTGTTCATATCTTTCTCTTATGACATCAGGATCAACTGAGAATGGCCTCAGTGTATCTAGTTCTGACCACAAGCTCGTTAACTTTCCAAAATATTGATAAAACTCCAATTCCTCCTGGCAGAAGTTGTTGATAATCTTCTAGAATTCAAACACTCTGCTCAGGTTGGAGAAATTATAAAAAATTTTAAGGCTCTCCCATGGATCCTTGGTGGTTTCACATTGTGAGTAAGCCTCCAATATTGAATCTGAGAGAGAGATGTGATTGATCTAAAGTGTTAGCTGGTCTTTTTTTTACCCACTTTTCTTCATTCTTCAAACCACCTTCTTGTTTCTCCTCTTGAGCCAACCTTTTCGAAGCATCCGCCTTTATGATGTGGCTGTCCCAAAGTCCATGTCTTCCCAAGGTAACTCTGGCCACTCTTGACAATAGCAGGTAGTTAGACCCCTCAAGGGTTACTGGAATCTTGCTCTTTATCTCCATTTCCATGGCTGGTTTTCTTTTATCCACTGGACAAAAATATGGACTGATGGATAAAGATGAAGAGTTCATGAACTTGAAGAACGCAATATAATAGAATTTTCGAAATTGAAAGAGAGCTTAAGAACTCAGATAAGTAGACTGTCATGATAACTGGATTATCAAGAGATTTAAAATTGGAAGGAGAGAAAACAGAGTGAAGAACAGAGTGAAGAACAGAGTGAAGAACAAAGTAAAAACAGAGTGAAAGTGATTTTGTGCAGAAGTTAAGTTAGAATAAGGTTTCAAGAGCTTAATGCTCTGATACCATGAAAGAATGTGAGAATTATAAAAAGTTTAGAATACAGAAGAACTCAGCAAGAACAAGAGAGAGAGAGGTAGATTTCGTGAGAGAGAGAGAGGGAGAGAGTTGTAGAGAGACGACCAGAATAATGAGCAACTGATTCCTTGCTTAATGTGTTATGGGAACAACCCATAAATAGGGAAACAATGGGCAAGCAGACATAAGAGAAAATAATAAACAAATACATCATAAACAGCCAAATTGGCTCAGCCAGCAGCAGAGAAAGGGACAGGTCTGAAGTTGTCCCAAGAATTCAAATTCAAATTCTTCAGCTCACATGTGACTTCTTTCCTTGTCTCCAACGTCCATATAGTCTTGGTGTGACCAGACTGAAGTTTTCTGGTTAAGGTAACCAGTTCTAATCCATTTAGCACTTCCCCTTGTCTTGCACGCCAAGTTAGGGCACTTCCTCTTGTCTTGCACGCCAAGTTAAGGCAACGTTGTACAGACAACCTTGTTCCACAAGCTTCACTTAAACACTACTTATTCTTCTAATTGAATTGTCTTTTGTATCTTGATGTGTTCATGTCAACATAAACTTGATACTGGACCATGGATCATGCATATTAAGACTCCCCCTCAAGCTTAAATCAGAGACTAAGAGAGGAGCAGAGCTTGTGAGATGATTGTATGCATTCCATGGACTTAAGAAACCATTAGTCTTTACTAGACTTGATGTCCTAACCCTTGTGACAATTGGCACTCTTCCTTATACCAGGAACTAATGGTGTTTGAATTACCTTAAGAGCTCTCACAAGGTAGTCTCTCATTGTATGATATCCCACTCTACACTTGCTGTATACCTTGGGACTTATGCGTCCAAGTAGTATCGCATAATGTCATCAACGTCTCATTGCATACTCAATCACACTACACTTCATGTAGTTTGGGGACTTACTCGTCCAGTGATGATATTCAATGGCAATAAACATTTTTCTTCTCGTTGTGGTTTGTCACTGTATCACTTTTTGTGTACCTAACATCACCATAACTCAATGCAAGATTAGATCATTCCATTGGGACCAAACCAGGATCACACATCTGGTTTGATCACCAGTGCCTCAATGAAACAAAAACTCTTGAAACCAGCAAGCCACAGGAACAAGACTAAGCAGAATTAACCTCTCTAGATGCAATGCAAGCTTGAAAAACAATGCACTTGCAACTAGGCTATATTTTAACTGCACCATATATGAATGCAACAGATTCAAGCAAGAAGACAATGCAACAGATTCAAGCAAGAAACACAATGCAACAGATACTAATAAACATTAGCCTAATGAAAACCATAAGACTAGTAGCCTAGACATGCTTCCAAATTCTACTAGAACACATGATGGACTAGCTCAGATAATAGCAAAACAAGACAACATGACTCGGATTAAAACACAACCTATATGCTTATGCAAATGAAAGATGGCTTTCTAAATATCACAATGCACATAGCTGAAACAAACTACTCAATACTATAACACAATCAGGGTGAGAATAGCTATGGCACTATATGTGAATGCAACAAACGTGGACATAAACCATATGAATGCAATAAATTCAATCTGAATGAACTAGAAATGATATGACCTATTCTAACCAACCTAAGCAGAATGCAAGAAACAACTAGACATGTTAATGAACAATAGTTTCATAAAGACCATAGATTAAGTAGTTTAGACATACTTCTAAATCCTACTTGACATCTCTGATGGATTAACTGTTTCATCAACATCCAAGCAACACTGAACCGGATTGAATCACTACCTAAATGCTTATGTATGAAAAGCAGCCTAGCAAAACTCATGATGCATAAGCTATGGCAGAAGCAACCAATAACACAAGACAATGCAATAAACAAGTCAGGAGATACTGTGACAAACACCACTAAATGCAAAATCAAATAAAGCATAAGATCTTATTAAGGGTTAAGAGGTTTGCTTACAACCAAGGAATCTGAGCTGATTCCTTAAACCTCCATGGACATAGATCATTTTTTCTTGTTGGTTTTAACCCAACTCTTCTCTAGTCATTACTCCTTAACAGGTAGCATAATGACATAGCAAACGAGGAACACCTCCATCCTCTTCAGACTTGATGCTTAACCCCTGTGCACTTCTTCTCAAGTCATTACTGCTTAACAAGCAGCTTCATGACACATCTAATGAGGAACACCTCCATCCTCTTTGGACTTGATGCAACCTCTTGATTCTGACCTAGTTGGTCTTCTTCTTGGACTTGCAATAGTTACTATGAAACATGTCACTGAACTTGATGGTACTTCTGGTAGCTCACTTGAGTTCCTTTCTCAATTTTGGCTGAGATTTGGGTCCAAACTTGAAGTGGGCTCAAGGGAGTTTTAAAACCGTGTTCACCATTTATTTAACTCCAGTGCCTTTGGTCACCTGTCTCTTCTAGACTTAAGTGATGACCACACCTACTTGTGTGTCTCTTGAACCAGCAGCACACCACTTCCACAATAATGTCTTAACACCACCAGCTATACACACAAGCAGTCCCTCCATTGCTTCTCAACGGGAAATTCCTTATCTTACTTGGTTTGGTTAGACACTGAACACTTCTTATGTCCATGTACAACATTCAAACTCCAGAACATATTAGGCCACAACCATTGGGATCAAACTTGACTAATCATCAAGTTTGATCTCCAATGTCAACCGCAATGCATCAGATTAAATCAAGACAAGAAAGTTCTAATCTATGCAAGCAATTTCCTAAATGAGAAAGCATGATCTGTTAAGATAAAACACATTTTATTTAGGCAAGACTACGCTACCTTAACTGCATCCTTAGACATGACTCTAGGTGCTCAACATAAGGCAGCAAAAAGGCAAGTCCAGGCCGTGTGTGTGTGTGGTAATCCAACCTCAATAGGTTCAGACTGGTCTTGTGTCAAAGAGAGTGAAAGAGAGAGACTTGATAAAAGATAGAAAGGACAGAAGATTGTGGATGAGACTAAGAGAATAGGGAGACTTAATAGAGATTCGTGAGACTTGTAGAACCAGAGAATAAGAGACTTAAGAATAGAGATTTAGAACCCAGAAAAAAATAGGAAGGAGGAGGGGAAACCCCACTCTCTCATTTAAATGTTTACACTCGAGAAAGGGGCCTTTTATAGGCAATACAAAAGCAAACATTAACCTATATCTAAGGGATGAAATAGCTCTAGAGAAAGGACGGTTTGGATGAATTCATATGGCCTTCATACAGGCTGGAGACAGCCTGGGCCTGACTAAAGAGAGCTTGGACAGGAATCGGCCACCAAGGCCTATCCACCTTTCAAATAATCAGTCCAGATTTATTTTTTGCCTTTTCCAGTCTGCATAATAATCTTGACAGCATATTCCTCTTATCCATTTCGACCCCAACTGTCCACTTGCCTCCTTAGCTTCAAACAGTCATAAGAGAATACCTTTCGGTTCGGTTTAAACAGATTAAACCGAAGGTAATTCCAAACACTGCTCAATTGCTCGACCGTACGGACAGTGTACGGACCACCTGTCCGTACACGTCAACCTGATTTTGCACATCGCCCAAACTAGCCCAAAAGTCGAACCAAAAGTGTTTTGGCTCGACCGTGTCCATACGGTTGACCCTATTTTTGCACATATCATCTAATGGAAATTTTCCTAAACACTTACTTCTTGATCATAAGCCTTTCGTGAACCTTAATCTTGTTTAACATAAGCTTCTCGACCCTCCCTAGTCAGTGATAGAACTTCCAATGAGTTTTGGCCCTAACTTTTCACATGACCTTTTACTTCAAGTTTAACAATAAAAAGGGGTTGTCCTTATCCCAAAGGAAGTACACGCTTGATTTATTGAGCGAAGCAGGTGATATAGGTGGAAGAGCTGCTAAGACAGCTCTAGAAGATGTATACAAGGGCTTGCGGGAGGGGAGATTGAAGATAGGCCATATGGAGATGTCAAGCAATATAGGAGAATGGTTGGGAAGCTTATCTATATTACCATCACCAGACCAGATATGTGCTTTGCTGTGAATCAAGTCAGTTAATATATGGAAACACCCAAGATACATTACTGTAACATGGTGGAGAGAATCTTGAGATATCTAAGAGAAGCACTAGGAGAAGGAGTATGGTTTGGATGTAGCAATAGCACATAAATTGTTGGGTATTGTGATGCATATTAGGCTGGAGATAGGATAGGCAGGAATTCTACAACATGCTACTGCACCTTCATTGGAGGCAACTTGGTCACTTGGAAGAGCAAGAAATAGAAGATAGTATCATGCTCAAGTGTGGAAGCAGAATATAAAGCAATGAGGAAGCTTACTAGTGAGCTGATTTTGATCTGGAATTTGCTAAAAGACTTGGGTATAGAGACTACAACTCGCATCACTATGCGCTGTGACAACAAGACAGCAACCCACATAGCATTCAACAATGTGTTCCATGAAAGGACGAAGCACATTGAGGTTGATTGCCATAAGGTCAGACAAGCTGTGGAGCAGCAAATTATCCTGCCTTTCTACACTCGAAGTGAAGATCAGTTAGCCGACATCTTCACCAAAGCAGCAAGTTCAAAGGTCTGTGATTTCATTCATTCAGAGCTTGGACTCATGGATCTCTCATCTCACTTATCCTCTTAGCCATGAGGTGTTCTACTCCTTTTCTTTGGCTTGGTTTTCTCCCAAGTTGTTTTTTTTCAAGCTAAAGGTTTTAATGAGGGAATGCTTCATGGTTTCGAAGATTGACCAGTCCATATGGTCAAGCTTGAGGGGGAGTGTTGAGATGAATCAGTAATAAGCAAGAAACACTTTCATCTGAGGTTACTTGTGAAACTAGTTCCCCATCGGCCTTGACTTCCAAGACACTCTAGGTTAGGATTTGATACTTGTGCGCTAAGACTGTACGGAGAGATTCAAACTTGCTCTCGGTGCTTTATCTTTGATGCTTGGTCTCTTCACCAGCATTATTTATATTCATTTCTTCACCTCAAGCTTGACCATAGGATCTTAAGATAGGATTTGGTGGACTCCTTAGACTCTGGATCATGGCCTAACTTGTGCTACTAGAGTGAACCCCACCACTTGCCCACACCAGCAACTTGAATCTCTCCTTTAGGCTGGTTTGTTGTCTCCCCTCTCTTCTGACTACTCGCCATCTCCAAAGGTGTTATGGACTACCAGCTTCTGTCACATAGAGCTCCAAGTATGGTACCTGATACATTATCCCAAAGGCGCATCATATCTTAGGACAATACACTAAAAAATCATCCAAAACATTTCAAGTAATACAATCAGAATGATAAACCAATTGAAATGAGGGTTTTATGTGCTTCCCTTTCATAATAATGGTGGGGAGTGAACTCCACTTGAATTCCCGACTTGGTATGACAATACTAGGATCATGGAAGCTCAGTCTCATTCTTGGAACTGAGAATATAAGAAGGACCAAGCACGCAATAGGACCTTGAGTACATTTGAGTCTTCTTTGATCCAGTTTATGATGCAAGTGTGAACTCCACAGCTTGCAATAGGCAGTGGACGACTTGGATCTACAGGATTTCTCATCATTACTCCTCCTCAAGCTTGATCCATAGAGTATAGGTGAAGGACCAAGCTTGGAAGTGAGCAATACTGAGCTTAAAACCAGGGGCGCATCACCCCAACAGTTGCGCTTAAGCTACGAGTTCCTCCCTTGATCTCTTCTCCACTGCCTAAAACATCCACTCTTCCTTGTGTGTCTCTTGAACCAGGAGCAAAACAACCACTACAGCCTGCGCTTAAGCCAACAGGTTCTACACACAAGTTAGCTTTTCCATGTTCAGGAATATACACATTGTATAGGCTCTAAACACATGGAAAAAGCCTTCTTCTTGTCTTGGATTGATGGTGGACAGAGAGCACCTCTTGTGTACCTGAAACACAACTCAAAATCAGCAAGAATAAAACACCACACACTAGGACCAGAACTTGATAACTTACCAAATCTGATTCCTAATGCTTGACAAGATGCAATGAACATAATCTAAATAACTCATTTAGCTAAAATCCAAGCAAACCAACCTCTAAATGGTCAAGCATGTAGACTCATTTTATCACACATATGACAGAACAGAATGCAATGACAATTTAATAATAGCATAAACTAGACAATTCATCTAATCAAGCTACACAACAATAAATGCAGCACATGACCAGGAAACTCTCCTGAACCTCTAGCAATGCAACAAGACACACAACAGGTTCTAAGCAACATGCCTAGACCATACAGCACAAACAATAAAACAAGGACAGGAACTAGAGTAAACCTGGTTAGTAAACTCCTAGAACAAAACACACACAACCAGAAACAATTTAAACATTTAAACAAGCTCTTATTAAAGTTTAGGAGGTTAACTTACAACTAAGGAACCTGGGCTAGTTCCTTGAACCTCCATGGCCATGTATCACTTGAATTTGGAGGGTTTGAGGTGTGAATAAAGATCATAACACTTCTCCTTTGTGTGCCCCTCTCTTTTGCAGTGCTCACACTTGATTCCTCTTCTCTCCTCCTTGTTGTGATAAGACTTATGATACTTAGGAGATGCAGTTTCTTGATTGGCAAGGGAAAAAGGCTCCTTACCTTCAAATAAATCGTGTGACCCTTGTTCCTTTTTGATTTGGGAGAACACCTCTTCAAGATATGGTATCTTGTCTGACCTCAGTATGTGCTTCACTAGATAACTGAAGGCTGGATGGAGAGTGAGGAGCAGCCCAAACACCTTGTCTTGCTCTCTTCTTTCAATAAGGATGTTTGGGTCTGTTGTAGATGGGCATAGCATATCCTGCTCTGCCCAAAGGGACCTAAACTTTTCAAAGTGATCAGTAAACTCCATCTCCTCCTGAGACAAATCGTTTATAGACTTCTTGAGCTCAAAAACTAAGCTGAGGTTAGATGAGTTGCCATAAACCTTGTGTATAGTCTCCCAAAGCTCTTTAGCACTCTCACTGTATGAGTAAGCCTCCATAATGCAAGCTTCAAGTGACCTTTGGAGGATGAACAAGACCATGATATCTTCTTGCTGCCATTTGCCTCCATCTTCAAGTTTAGAACCAGATTGCTTTGGAGCTACTTGTGTAAAATGATTCCACAAGCCTTTTCCTCGAAGGGATTTCTTCACAATCTGGAGCAGAGGAGATAATTTGACCCCTTGAGCACCACAGTAATCGCCATGCTTCAAGTGTTCTCTATCTTGGAGAGTTTTTGGACCAGTGGACAACAAAGTGTTCCCACTGATGTGCGAGAGAGAGAGAGAGCTTGAAACGGGATTTTGATGAAGCTTGCTCGACTAAACTAAAGATTTCTTGAGTTCATGGGACTAAGAACCTCCTTTATCTTGTGTTCTGGTGATTTTTCCCTCCTGAAAAACCTTTGGACCAGAGGATGAAAGGATGGAACAAAAACAGTTTTGAAGAGAGATTTGAACATAAATGATTTGCGGAAGCTAAATAGGTTTTTAGGAGCTTGAGAGCTCTGATATCATGTGATAATTGATGAAATATGGTGAGGTAGAAGTAATATGAGCCACTGGTTTAGTAGAAACCAGAGAGAGAATGCAAGTTTGTGTGAGAGCTAAAGAGAATGCGATGGAGATTAAGAGAGAATGAGAGTGTTTTTGAGTATCAAGGAGAATGAGTTCGTGTGTGACCAGATAGATTAGTGAGAATGGGAGTCTAGAAGAGTATGAAACTAGAGAATACTGAATAAAAGAGGACTTCTCACTTGAATCGATCAGTTACATGAACTACCTTTAAATAGGCAGTTTGCATACATTAAATTAATCTAAATCTAGTAGGACATAGGCAAATACTTTTGTGGTGTTTCTGATGAAGACAAGCAGGATACAGCCAAGGAGAATTTCGACTGGAGGGAGTGAGAGTGACTGGAGGGAGAGATGGGCACAGTTTGGTTGAGTGAAAGTGATAGCCGGCTCATCTTCTTATGCACATGTGACTTTTATTCTAATTAATTCCAAACTTGCCTAAGCTGTCTCCAACGGTCCGATCTCCCTTTTAAACTTCAGGATACTCAGCTTGGCGAGTTCCCATCTGCCTTGACTTCCAAAACACTCTAGGTTAGGATTTGATACTTGCGCATTAAGACTGTACAAACAGATTCAAGCTTGCTATTGATGCTTTATCTTTGATGCTTGGTCTCTGCGCCAGCATTATTTATCTTCATTTTAAATCTCTGCACCAGCATTATTTATCTTCATTTTAACACATAAGTGGTAAAGGTAATCGACCCGGTAACTTTCCTTTTACCCGGGTGAGTTCTTTTTACTTTTGGTCAAGGTTTTTGTTGACCATGATCTGTACGGCATGTATGGACATGGTCGACACAAACTCTCCTTCTTCCTTCTTCTTCTTTTCACCCTCATTATGCACCGCAACTTAACAATCTGTGCGCTGACTTCTTCCAAAGAGGTTAACTTCTCAGCTAGCAACATGTGCTTCACCAGATCAATGTAGGTGGAGTTAAATGTGAGCAACAGACGAAAGACTTTGTCTTGCTCACGCCTTTCATTGAGCTTATCTGGATAGGTAGTACTCGGCCTCAGCATCGCAAGCTCAGACCACAAAGCTCTAAACTTTACAAGATGCTTGGTGAACTCCATATCTTCTTTTGTTAAACTATTGATCGCTCGTTTGATCTCAAACACACGAGTAAGGTTTGAGATGTTCCCATACACCTTTTGGAATGTATCCCACAGGTCCTTTGCCTTCTCACAGTAGCTGCATGATGTGATCTTGGTCTGATTTATGAAGTTATGGACTTGGAATACATTCAAAAATAGACCCCTGATGTTACCAAACATGTCCAGCCCATTTTTATGAAGTTACAAGCCCAAGAAGAATCAAAATAAAGTAGTTCTTTGCTGTCCAAGAAAAGTGACGAAAATCAGAAATTAAATTACGTTGAAAGCTTCTCTCTCTTGCATGCAAGTAATGTTTGAAGAACTTGAAGAACATGTTGAAGAACAAGAGAGAGTCTGATGAGAGAGAGAGAGAGAGAGAGAGAGAGAGAAGAGAGAGAGAGAGAGAGAGAGAGAGAGAGAGAGAGAGAGAGAGGGAGAGAGAGAGACAAGAGAGAATAGAGGAATAATGTGTTTCCTTACCTCAATTGATTTCTGGAACATTACATAAATAGAGGAGAGAGGTTCCTAGGTAAAATAGTAAAACAAGTAAAGCAATAAACAAAGGGACAATGAGTCCAAATGAGAAATTGTCCCCAACTATCTAGGATCAGGCGGTCTCCCTATCCTCACATGTGATTCTGCTTCAGTTCAAATTCGAAATGCCTTAACAGGAATAGTAAATACTTCCAGACTCCTTCTTGCTTCACTTTCTCCTTTTCTTGCCTTACACGTCAAGCTTGAGACCTAGGTTGTACGGACAACCTTGCTTCCCAAGTCATCTTAAATCTGAACTTCTCCTCACTTATTCTTGCTTCATCTCAACACCGTGTGTGTGTGTGTGGTGATCCAACCTCAATAGGTTTGGACTGGTCTTGTGTCAAAGAGACTGAAAGAGATAGACTTAATAACATAGAGAAAGGAAAGAAGATGGCGGATGAAACTAAGAGAATAGGGAGGCTTAATAGAGATTCGTGAGACTTGTAGAACCAGAGACTAAGAGACTTAAGAACAGAGATTTAGAACCCATAAAAGATTAGGAAGGAGGAGGTAAAACCCCATTCTCTCACTTAAATGTTTACACTCGTCAGAGGGGCCTTTTATAGGTAATACAAGAAGCAAACATTAACCTATATCTAAGGGATGAAAGAGCTCTAGAGAATGGACAGTTTGGATGAATTCAGATTGTCTTCATACAGGCTGGAGACTGCCCGTGCGCGCCAAAGGAGAGATTGGCCAGAAATCGGCCACCAAGGCCTATGCATCTTTCCAATGATCAGTCAATATTCATCCTTTGCCTTTTCCAGTCTGGATAAGCATCTAGACAGAATATTCCTTTTATCCATTTCGACCCAACGATCCACTTGCTTCCTTAGCTTCAAACAGTCACAAGAGAATGGTTTTGGTTCGGTTTAAATTGATTAAAGCGAAGGTAATTCTAAACACTGCCCAATTGCTCGACCGTACGGACGGTGTACGGACCGCCTGTCTGTACACTTCGACTTGATTTTGCGCATCGGCTAAACTCGCCCAAAAGCCGAACCAAATTTTTTTGGGTCGACCATGTCTGTACAGTCTGTAAGGCCATCTGTACGGTCGATCCAATTTTTGCACATTTCATCCAATGGCTCCAATATCTTCCCAAACACTTCCTTTTTCATCATAAGCCTTTCATGAACCTTGATCTTGTTTAGCATAAGCTTCTGGACCCTCTTTAGTCCTTGATAGAACTTCCAGTGATGTTTGGCCCAAACTTTACACATGAACTTTATTGATCTTATCTATCACTTCAGGTTTAACCCTCCCCCTCAAGCTTGACTCAAGAGATCCTAAGTCAAGCTTGGAAACCTGAAATTTCTCCTCATTAAAAACTTTACCAAAGAAAACCCTTCTTGGGGATAAAACCTTGATAAGGAAAAGAGTAAGATCCTTCAAGGCCTAGGGATTGGCCATTGAGCCTTTGTGCCTTAAAACCAAAGTGGTCGGACACAAAGGACTCTGTATTGTTGTCTAAACACGTGCATGAACAACTCATGGCTTGCACACACATAGAACTTGGCTTGACCTCTTCATACATCCGGTTTAGGTCTCCCCCTCTCAACTGACTTCAAGCCACCTTAGAGAAACTAGGAAACAACCATGTTCATCTTTAGTGAGGCTCAAGCATGGTAACTGATACATTATCCCAAAGGTGATCAGTACTTATCAAGAATTCATCAGGTTCCAATGGATAAATTACCGAGGCTAAGCACAATATTTTAAAACTAAACCAGTGACTCAAGCAACTTAGACAATCTTCTAAATGAAGCAAGATATCAATGATGATTTTAACTAAGGCAACTGGAATAGAACACATTCCATTTAACAACAACAATAAGAACCAATTTAATCAAGCATTTTAAGTATCATTTCAAGATTTTAGAAAGAGATGATGAATTACCTGAATTAATTTTAGTTCAAGTTACTTCCCTTTTTGTTTGTATGAGGAGTGACTTGTTTTTCGCTTGAATCCCTCACACTCAGCCAGTTGCAACCTCTTCTTTGCAACACCAACTTGATGGGAGGTTGTGTGGATCATTCAGCTTCAGTTTCAATCACCTCACCATAGAGGCCGCATTGAACTGAACTTTCATATGCACACAACCAAGACTGCTATGAACAGCCTCTTTGAATAGACACGCCACTACCTAGACCCGGTTTAATGATCCTTTGTTGAAGTCCTTGCAAAATATTGATACTGGACCATGGATCATGCATATTAACACTCCCCCTCAAGCTTGACTCCGAGACTAGGAGAGGAGCAAAGCTTGTGAGATGATTGTATGCAGTTCCATGGCCTTAAGAAACCATCAGTCTTTAGTAGACTTGATGTCCTAACCCTTGTGAGTTTTGTCTCTCTTCCTTATACCAGGAACTAATGGTGTTTGAATCACCTTAAGAGCTCTCACAAGGTAGTCTCTCATTGTATGATATCCCACTCTACACTTCCTGTATAATTTGGAACTTGTGCGTCCAAGTAGTATCACACAATGTCATCAACATCTCATTGCATAATCAATCACACTACACTTCCTGTAGTTTGGGGACTGCCTCGTCCAGTGATGATATGCAATGGCAATAAACATTTTTCTTGTCATTGTTGTTTGTCACTGTATCACTTTCTGTGTACCAAACATCACCATAACTCAATGTAAGATTAGATCATCCCATTGGGACCAAATCAAGATCACACATCTGGTTTGATCACCAATGCCTCAGCAAAAAAAAAACTCTTGAAACCAGAAAGCCACATGAACAAGACTAAGCAGAATTAACCTCTCTATATGCAATGCAAACTTGAAAAACAATTCACGTGCAACTAGGCTAGATTTTAAATGCAACATATATGAATGCAACTTATTCAAGCAAAAAAAAAGACAATGAAACAAATGCTAATAAACATTAGCTTAATCAAAACCATAAGACCCGTAGCTTAGACATGCTTCCAAACGCTACTAAAACACGTGATGGATTAGGTCAGATAATAGCAAAACAAGACAACATGACTCGGATTAAACCATAACCAATATGGTTATGGAAATGAAAGATAGGTTTCTTATATCACAATCACATAGCTGAGACAAACCACTCAATACTATAACACAAGCATGGTGGGATTAGCTATGGCACTATTTGTGAATGCAACAAACTTGGACAGCAACCATATGAATGCAATAGAGTCGATCCGAATGAACTAGCAACTATATGATCGGAATGCAAGAAACAACTAGACATGTTAATGAAAAATAGTTTCATCAACATCATAGATTCAAGTAGTTTAGACATACTTCTAAATCCTACTTGACATCTCTGATGGATTAACTATGTCATCAACATCCAAGAAACACTGAATCGGATTGAATCACTATCTAAATGATTATGTATGTAAAACAGCCTAACAAAACTCATGATGCAAGTACCAGAGACATTCTACTCAATACTATAACCCATTCATGGAAAATAGAGCTATGACAATACACAAGCCAGTGAACTAAACAAGCCAGGAGTTCCTGGGAGAAATACCACTCAATGAAATATCAAATAAGCATAAGTTCTTATTAAGGGTTAAGAGGTTTGCTCACAACTAAGGAATCCAAGTTGATTCCTTAAACCTCCATGGACATAGTTCAATGTTTCTTGTTGGGTTTAACCCAACTCTTCTGTAGTCATTACTCCTTAACAGGTAGCTTAATGACATAAAAATGAGGAACACCTCCATCCTCTTTGCACTTGATGCTTAACCCCCAGTGCACCTCTTCTCTAGTCATTACGGTTTAACAGGCAGCTTCTTGACACATCTAATGAGGAACACCTCTATCCTCTTCGGACTTGATGCTTAGCCCCCCCCCAAAAAAAAAACCACCAATGCAACCTCTTGATTCTGACCTAGTTGGTCTTCTTCTTGCACTTGAAATATTGACTATGAAACAAGTCAATGAGCTTGATGGTACTTCTGGTAGCTCACTTGAGTTCCTTTCTCAAGTTTGGCTTAACTTTGGGTCGAAACTTGAAATGAGCTCAAGGGAGTTTTAAAATCGTGTTCACCATTTCTTTAACTCCAGTGTATCACGGTCCTCGGATCCTTTTCTGGTTTTGGGAAGAGATAACAAGGGATAATCCTCGCAAACAGAGAGACAAGGTCTATATGCTTCAAGGCGTGTGGTTTGTTGTGGGACACAAGAGGGATGGCTCGTCTGTTGATACTCCAAGGCTTCTGATCCAGATATTACACACTAAATCAGAGAGTCAAATCCGGATATTACACACCAGCAACCTTCAACTCGCCAAAGACAAGAGAGAAGAGAGAAAAAGAGTTTTCGATAAAAGACCGCTTGGCTAGAGTAGGGTTTCCGTACAAATATATAGAGACATGTACATGCACAAGCTCTAGAAACCAAAGAGACACAAGGGAACACACTCTATTGGTTTCGAAAATATAACATAAAAACCATAGTCCAAAAATAATATAAAGTAGTAATGTGGTCGGTCCAATATGCATACATATTACCGAGATACATTAACTAGGTGATTTGAGAAGCAAACTAAGGCCTCGTTAAAAACCTACCTTTTAAAAACCCAATGGGACAAAACCAAAGATAGTGAAAAAGAACACACTTAGATTACTTGCCTAGTTGATGATCAGCTTGATAATAATGTAGTTTGAATGGTGGTGAGTGTGTGTTGGTTGATCAAGCTTTGACCAAGACATTCTTCTTGCTACCAAGACATCTTACGAAACCCTCCAATACCTTCCTTTAGCTTCCATGATCTGGAACGAGTCATAGGTCCTTCAGAGATGGCCACGGCATCTTCATCAGTTGGTTTTTCCATGATCTCATCATCTCCATTAGCTGACTGGTTCATGATCTCTTCAGGTTCAGGTTCATACATCCATTCCTTGGTGATTTCCATGATCACATCAAAGTGCCTTTGGTCACCGGTATCTTCTTGACTTAAGATATTACCACACCTACTTGTGTGTCTCTTGAACCAGCAGCACACAACTTCCACAGAAGTGGCTCAACACCAGCAGCTTTACACACAAGCAATCTCTCCATTGCTTCTCAAAGGGTAATCTCTCCATTACTTCTCAATGGGCAATGCCTTCTCTTACTTGGTTTGGTTAGACACTGAACACTTCTTATGTCCTTGTACAGCACTCAAACTCTAGAACAGATTAGGCCACAAGCATTGGGATCAAACTTGACTAACCATCAAGTTTGATCTCCAATGTCAACCGCAATGCATCAGACTGAATCAAGACAAGCAAGTTCTAATCTATGCAAGCAACTTCCTAAATGATGATGCATGATCTGTTAAGATAAAAACACATTTTATTTAAGCAAAACTAGGCTACCTTAATTGCATCCTTGTATGATTTCCAAAGTCCAGGCTGTGTGTGAAATCTCCAGTTGAATCTGGGTAAAGTATGAAAGAAATGAAAGACAAAAGAAATTTAAGACGGAAAATAGGGAGACTTAAACGAATGAGACTCAAGAACCCATTTAGAGTTTAACGAGAGAATATAGAGAGACTAGAAATGAAATGCGTGATTAATTATGTTTGACAGAGGTTACAATATTTAGAGGAAGGATTAGGGTTGCTTTAGGATAAGGTTTGCAAAGGATAGAAGACTAATCGTGTGTAGTCAAGGCCAGGGAAGGAGTGCTAATTTGAATACTTGGTCGAGAGCTTTCTCACATGAGATGCCAAAGGGAACTTCACCAGATGCTCTTCCTTTCATAGCCACATGAGCCCGCTGTCATCCGCACTTCTTTATCTCTTTGTCGAGCTTGAACCGGAGTGATAAATGGTAAATGTAACTTCTGATCGAGTTACATTTACCCAGCGTAAACTTCGACCATGATCATCTTGGGTCGTCCACTTGTACTGACTGTACAACCTCGTGTACGACCACTTGTACGGACCACCCAAAACCAAACCTTCTCCATTTATTCATCCTTCTTCTATCATTTAAACATATATGTTCAACACTCCCCCTCAAGTTTGACCAAGGTAACCAGTCAAGCTTGGATGCCATGAGATCTCCCTCATTAAAAAACTTATCAAAGAAAATCCTCCTTAGGGATAAAACCTCAACATAGAAAGGAGTAAAGACCCCATGGCAGAGGGGATCAGCATCTCTTGGTGATATCCATGAGTCCAAGTCCTTAGTAAACAAATTAGCTAACTGGTCTTCACTTCTGGTATAGCAAGGCAAGATGTCTCTGAATACAATCATTTGTCTCATCTTATGGCAATCAACCTCAATATGCTTTGTCTGTTCAGGGAACACCGAGTTGGATGAATTGTGGATGGCTGCTTGGTTGTCACAATGCATTGTCATAGGTCTGGCTTGCTCAATCCCAAAGTTCTTCAGTATTGCTCTATACTCAGCTTCAGCATAGCTCTATACTGAACTTCTACACTTGAGCATGACACCACCTTCTGCTTACTTCTCTTCCAAGTAACAAGGTTACCACCAGTGAATGTGCAATAGTCAGTTGTAGACTTCCTATCCAATGTGTCTCCGGCCCAGTCAGCATCACCGTACCCAACCACTTCATTGCTCTCATTGCATCCCATCAAAATCTTTGGTTTGGTATTCCATTCATTTACATGAGTAAACGGTTCAACATGTTCCAATGAGGCTCCTTTTGTCCTTGCATATGTTGACTTACCTTATTCAAAGAAAAGCATAAATCAGGTCGGGTGATAGTCAAGTAAATCAACTTTCCATCAAGCTTTTTGGAAAACTTGGCATCTTGGAATGGTTGACTGTCTTCAATCTCCCCCTCTTGGTAGATTGTGAAGATCTATCTACTAGACACTGCTTTCTTCCCTCTTAGTAGTTCACTTTCATACCATGTATCATTCTTGATCATTGCATCTGCTTCAGCACCAACTGATTCCTTACACTCCTTATCCTTTATCGCCTCTTCATATGACTGTGGTATTGAGATGAAGAATAAAAGAGGAAGAATAAGATGAAGAAAGAGTTATTTGGGCAAACGTTAGGCATCTTTCCGTACAACTCAACCAGGATGACCTAACTTGAAATGCAAGCCAAGGCAAGGGAAGATTGTCGACCACTCTAGCTTCTGGAAACTTTATGTGGCCGTTGGAGAGGGCTTGAATAATTTAAAATAAGGAGATCATATGTTCTGTTTAAGCCATGGAGCTGTTGGTGAGTATTCAATTTCCCTAGACCAGAGCACTTGTCTTTTAGTGTATTTTTCATTTGTTTATTCCTTATGTTTTAGGCAAGTTGCCTATATATTGTAACCTTCTGAGTTAATGTAAACTAAGGAGAAAATCTCTCCCTTATCTCTCTATTCTCTCCATTTTCGTCCATCATCTCTCCTCTCTCTTACTCTGTCCAGAAACTCTCTCTTGTTCATCTCTCTCTTTTCTTCACCAAAATATCATCCAAGCTCATCAATTACATTCTATTCTCATCATAATTTCTCAATTCTAACACGTGCAATGTAACTTTCATCCAAACTGAGAATGAAAGCTCAATGCTCATAAGGGAAGTGAGCAAACGAGCATTATACTTGCGATGTTTGCTCAACTGCCTGAGCATTGTAGTACACTTTGGTGTTCACCCAATCGGTTGGAGGATTCCTGACTCTGGTGCTTCTTCTTAACTGCTGGTCTACCACTGGTTCTTGATCTTGATTTTGACCATATTCCTAATTAATTGATCCTTCTTCATCTTCATTTACCATTCCTTCTTCTTGTTCCACACTTTGATCATGAGAACCTGAGCCTTAACCTACTTCTTCTTCGTAGTTCCCTTCAGGTCCATTACCCCCTCATGGTCGAAGTGTGGATCTGACCTTCCTCACTGGTTGTGTGGGGGGGGACCTTGTGGTTGTCCTCCTCCAGTCTTTGGATCCTAGGATAGGTTAATCCCAAGACTCTCCAGAATTATCCTCAAATTAGGTGCTTTATCAAATGCTAGATCTTTCGACTATGCATGGGTTTTCTCTTCATAATACCCTCTTTCTTCGACAAACTTCACATCCCTAGACACAAGAACTCTTCTGGTTACTGGATCATAGAATTTATACCCCTTTTGTGTTGGTGAGTACCCTATGAACATACCTTTAGTGCTCTTTGCTTCCAGGGTTGGGATGTACTTGTTCAAGACCTCAAATGGCGACTGGTTGTCCTGGACTCTGGTTGGTGTTCTATTGATGAGGTAGCAATCTGTAGCAACCGCAACACTCCAAAACCCTCTTTGGAACATTTGCCTGGAAAATCAGCAACCTTGCAACCTCCATGAGATGTTTGTTCTTTGTCTCGGTCACTCTATTTTGTTGGGGTGTGTAGGAACAACTTGTCTGGTAAAGTATTCCGTGTTGAGATAGGTGTTGCTTGAATGCTTGGCTAGTGCACTCCCCACCATTATCTGATCTAAAAAATTCAACTTAGTATTTAACTGGTTAGTCACATTGCTTTGAAAATTTCTAAATGAATCAAGCACCCTATCTTTAGATGGAATCAAGGTTATCCATGTGTATTAAAACTTCTCATCTATGAATGTAACAAAATATTTGTGATTCTCTCTAGACAAACAAGGTGCAGTCCAAACATCCGAATGAATTAAATCGAAGCAATGTTCATAGATGGTTGTAGATTAATGAAACACAGTCTTACAATACTTGCCTAAAATACAAGTTTCACAATCATTATTTACAAACAAAACACCTGGAACCATTAATTTTAAAGCTCTAACATGAGAATGTCCTAGTCTAGCATGCCCCGAATAATTCTTATTTAAAACAGAAGCAGAAACATAAGTAAATGAGCATCTATGATCAGGCACATAACTAAGTTCTTCAAGCATATAAAGGTTTCATTTAGTCACTCATTGCCCAACCAATCGACTTCTCTCAATATCCTGAAAATTCACATCATTAGGACTAAAGATAACATTGCAATGCATCTCAGTGGTACATTTCTTGACAGAAAGTAAATTTGAAGTAAACTCAGGCATGTAAAAGGCTCTAGATTACTTGATAAACAATTTCAACTTGCCTACACCTCTTATCGGTATCCTATCTCCATTAGAAATCATTACATGTCCATGAGTAGGTTATATATCTCAAATAAGACTAGTACCACTAATCATATGATGAGACGCACCTGAATCAACTATCAATAGTTTATACATGTTATGAGCAGTATGAGATTGACCAAGCATCCTAGTATAAGTATAGGCACTATTAGTTTGTTCAACAGTACTATCAACCTTATATGCACCAAAAGAATACCCAATGACATTACCAAGAGTGTTACCATTATCCTTGAGTATTTTGATGAGTGCATCAGTCTCAGATCAACGGATGAACTCATGCTCATTTGGTCAAGGCCGATGAGCAGTGTAGGTCACCAAGGCCTTGCTTTCACCACCTTCACGACCTTATGTCTCATTTGATCAATTTGATGTCCCAGTTCTTGGTTGATCACTTGTACCGCATGTGACATTTACTCTTGCTTCCCTATCCTTCATGAACTTGGCCGGCTTGAGATGAGGATGGAGTATCTAGCATGGGCTCTTCTTATGACCATGTCTCTTGCAATGATCAGAACTTCCATTGAACCTCATGTCTTCATAGTTCCCAGTAAACCTCCGGTCTTCATACTTGTGGACTTTGTAAGCTTGAGGCACCTCATCCTGGTTGGCAAGTGTATGCTCCCCCTTTCCTCCAAAGAGTCCCAAGGACCCTTGTTCCTTTTGGATTTGCGCGCCTACCTCCTTAAGGGTAGGGAGTTTCTCAAATCTTAGGATGTGCTTGATGGGGTCATTGTAGGTGGCCAAAGATGAGGTGCCAAAGACCTTGTCTTGCTTACTCCTCACGTTCAGCTCATCCGGATCTGTAGTGCTTGGCCTCAGCATCTCAAGTTTCAATCATAAAGCTTGAAAAATTCCCAAATGTTTGGTGAACTCCATGTCTTCTTGAGCTAAGTATTGACATGAATCAATAAAAGAGACAAGAAAGATAAAGAGATGATTCTGATGGTTGAAGAAGCAAGTGGTCAAGAAGACTTGTAGCTAAAGTCTATCCGTACAGCCTTGCCATTCAAGTAACCCATCTGACCTAGATTTACTTGAAAGGCAAGAATAAGAAGCTTAACTTGTCTGGACCAAGTTTGAATGAGTATAGAGCCGTTGGAGAAGTCTGGACAAGAGCAGGCAAGTTGGCTGAATAGAATATATTAAAAGTCACATGCTGTCCTAAGGGTTGGGACCAGTCCAGAAAGGTCACTTTCATGGTCCAGACTTGGAGAATACCATCATATTTTATTGTTATTCTTCTTGTCCTGATTTAGTCTCTTTGCCTTTAAATAATGTTGTTTGTAACCCAAAGAAAGCAAGCAAACATTTTCCTCATTTATTCTATTTTCTTAGTTCTCTCTCTCTCTCATCTCTCACGAATTCTCTCTTCTCTCTCCCTAAGTTCTTTCTGTTCTTCTTGTTCTTCAACTTTTCTACACAAACCAGACCCTAAATCTTCTTATTCTAACTGTTAACCTGAAGTG
Source organism: Moricandia arvensis (assembly GCA_905132765.1). Lineage (NCBI taxonomy): Eukaryota > Viridiplantae > Streptophyta > Magnoliopsida > Brassicales > Brassicaceae > Moricandia > Moricandia arvensis. Next base: position 86,069 of record CAJHQP010000378.1, read on the forward strand.
ATAAACCATCTCACTAAAGGTTAAATGAGCAAAGCTTGGGCAAAACCACTTAAAGACTGATCAAGGTCTAAGGAGTGTCCAGAAGCTTATGCAGAGCTAGAACAAGGTTTAGAAGGGGTTTACTATGAAGGAAGAAGGCTTGGGTGCAGTTTGGGAGCAAATGGTTGAGGTGTAAAAATAGGGCAGTCCGTACCGTACGGCCAAACGGACTGTACGGACCGTACAGACGAGTCGACCCGGGAAACTTTATTCTCGACCATTTGAAGATATTTTGGGTTTGTGCAAAAATAGGGAAAAAGTGTACGGACCAAACCCTAAATCCGTACACTCCCATGGCTTACCTTGCATCCCAAGTCATAGAGAAGCTTGAATTGAGAAGAAAAAGTCTCGGATGGTTTGTGGAAGAAGAAGGGATCAAATGGCATCTTAGGAAAGGATCTGCGAGATGCTGCTTGTTGTGGATAAGGTTTATGCCTTTACAGGCTGGAAAGGAAGGGGAGCTTGGACTATGAACATGGACTTTTCACTAGACAGATGCATAGACCTTGGTGGCCGATTCTTAGCCAAGTTACACCCTTGACCAGCCAGGCTGTCTCCAAATGTGTATAGCCTCTAGTTCACTCATTTAAAGCCGAGGAGCCTCATCCTTTGCTTTCTCTGATATTTTGTAAACCCTATTGTTGCTCATTTACCTATTTATATCCTTGTAAGGTCGAGTTGAATATTTAAGCAGAGAGTTTCTCTCCTTCATAATCTCTTAAGTCTCTTATTCTCTTTATTCTCAAATCTCTGGTTACCAAGTCTCCTAATCTCTCACATACTCTCTTAATCTCTCATATACTCTCTTAATCTCTCCATTACTCTAACGAATCTGTTCATCATTCTCATCAGTCTCTCTCTCATTCTCATCAAGTCTCATCCGCATCTAAAGACCTCACCTTTGAAGACAAAGAAGATAGATTAGCTCATATCTGACCTCAAGATGGAGTCCTCCAGAGCCATTGTCATTCCGGTCACCCTCAAAGGTCCCAACTACCTTCTCTGTTCACGCCTGGTGAAGACAGCCCTTGGTGGAAAGGGGTTATGGAGCCATTGCATCTCAGGTTCTCCAAACTCCTCCAAAGCTGTCGCCTCTCAAGAGAGTTCATCCAGTGGTGATACTGGCTCTCTTACTCTCTCGGAAGATAAGTGGCAGCAAGATGACTACCTGGTCTTGACCTTTCTCCAAAGCTCCTTAGAAAGATCTATCCTTGAAGCCTACTCATACTGTGAGAGTGCTAAAGAGGTTTGGGAAACCTTAAACAAGATTTATGGTAACATCTCTAACCTCAGCCGAGTCTTTGAAATCAAGAGCGCCATCAACAACCTGTCCCAAGATAATGAGGAGTTCACGGTTCATCTGCAAAAGTTCAGAGCCCTTTGGTCTGAACTAGAGATGCTGAGACCTCAATCTATTGACCCAGAGGTGTTGAATGAAAGAAGGGAGCAAGACAAGGTGTTTGGTCTGCTCTTGACCCTCAATCCTTCCGTCAATGACCTTATCAAGCATATCCTAAGGTCTGAGAAGCTTCCCACGCTTGAAGAGGTGTGTTCCCAAGTCCAAAAGGAGGAAGGTTCACACGGGTTGTTTGAAGCAAAGGAGAGTCCTCTACTTGCTTCACAAGCTGAAGCAGATCCTCAGTCCAACAAGGCGGCTTACAAGAGGGAGGACAGAAGGGGTCTTAAATGTGAACACTGCAAGAGGGATGGACACACCAAGGAGAGGTGTTGGGTGTTTAACCCACATCTCAAACCTGCCAAGTTCAGATGAGCCGTGTCCATGGAGGTTCAAGAAATCAGCTCAGATTCCTTGGGTTGTAAGCAAACCTCCTAAACCCTTAATAAGAGCTTGTGTCTTTGTTTAGTTGTGCATTTGAGTGGTGTTTGTGTCCCAGGATCTCCTGGCTTGTTCATTGCATTATAATGTGTTCCTGGTCGCTTTTGTCATAGCTTTTCCATCATGGTTGTCTTGAAGCATTTAGAAGTTGTCTAAGCTCTTGATTCATGGTTTTGATAATCTGTTTTGCATAAGCATGTTTTAATCTGTCTAAGTTCAATCCGGATGCATACTGGTTCAAATGCCTTTGTTTAATCCATCAATGTTTGTGTTGCATCATTTAGAAGCTGTCTAGGTTGCTTGCATCATTTAGAAGCTGTCTAGGTTGCTTGCATCGTTGGTTTTGATTGGAACTGGTGTGCATAGTCCCTTGTAGCTCTCGGATTGAACCTATTGCATTCATGTAGTATTGCTGAGTTGTTGCATCTATTGCTGCATGAAATTAAAGCCTAAAGTGACAGTGTATTGTTAAAAGCATACATTGCGATTTAGTGATTGAAAAATGCTTGATCGTGTTCTTGTGATTAGCTTGTTTCAAGATCATAGCTTGTTGAGGCATTGGTGATCAAACCGGATGTGTAATCTTGGTTTGGTCCCAATGGGATGATCTAATCTTGCATTTAGTTGTGGTGATGTTAGGTACACAAGGAGTCTTATAGTGACAAACCAAAGTGACAAGATAATGGTCTAATCACATTGCATACAAACACTGGACGAGTCAGTCCATAACTACAGGAAGTGTAGTGTAATTGAGTATGCAATGAGAGGATGATGCCATTGTATGATTCCACTTGGACGTGTCAGTCCCAAAGTCTACAAGAAGTGTAGAGTGGGATATCATACAATGAGAGACTACCTTGTGAGGGCTCTTAAGGTGATTCAAACACCATTTGTTCCTGGTATAAGGAAGAGAGCCAAAACTCATAAGGGTTAGGACATCAAGACTTGTAAAGACTGATGGTTCCTTAAGACCATGGAACTGTATACACTCATCTCACAAACTTAGCTCCTCTCAGAGTCTCGGAGTTAAGCTTGAGGGGGAGTCTAAATATACATTATCCATGGTCTAGTATCAAGCCGTGCAAGGACTTCAACAAAGGATCATCAAACCGGGTCTAGGCAGTGGCGTGTCTATGCAAAGAGGCTGTTCAGAGCAGCCTTGGTTGTGTGTCTATGAAAGCTCAGTTCAATGCGGCCTCTGTGGTGAGGTGATTGAAAACTGAAGCTGAAAGCTCCACACAACCTCCCATCAAGTTGGTGTTGCCATGAAGAGGTTGCAAGCGGCCAAGTGTGAGGGATTCAAGTGACAATGCAGTCACTCCTCATCCAAACAAAAGGGAAGTAACTTGAACTCAATCTATTACAAGTCATTCATCATTTCTATGGTTCTTAAAATGCTTGAATAGATTAATTATGATTGTTAAATGAAATAAATTCTAGTGCTTGAGCCTTAGTTGAAACCATCATTGATATCTTGCTTCATTTAGAAGATTGTCTAAGTTGCTAGAATCTCTGGTTTTGTTTAAACTTTGAGCCTTGCCTAATCTTGATAAGTACTGATGCACCTTTGGGATAATGTATCAAGTACCATTACTAGTGCTTGAGCCTCACGGAAGATGATCATGGTCGTTTCCTAGCTTCTCTAAAGATGGCCTTGAAGTCAGTTGAGAGGGGGAGACCCAAACCGGGTCTATGAAAGGGTCAAGCCGAGTTCTATGAATGTGCAAGCCTTTTGTTGTTGGCTGCACGAGTATAGACCACGATCCAGAGTCCTTTGTGTCCAACCACACTGTTTCTAAGGCACAAAGGCTCAATGGCCAATCCCTAGGCCTTGAATGATCTTACTTTTTCCTTGCCAAGGTTTATCCCTAAGGAGGGTTTTCTTTGGTAAGGTTTTAATGAGGAGTGACTTCAGGGATCCAAGCTTGACTCAGGATCTATAGAGTCAAGCTTGAGGGGGAGTGTTAACCTGAAAAGATAAACCGTCTCACTAAAGGTTAAATGTGCAAAGCTTGGGGAAAACCACTTAATGGTTAAAGTGTACAGACCAAACCCTAAATCCGTACTCTCCCATGGCTTACCTTGCATCCCAAGTCATAGAGAAGCTTGAATGGAGAAGAAAGAGTCTCGGATGGTTTGTGGAAGAAGAAGGGATCAAATGGCATCTTAGGAAAGGATCTGCGAGATGCTGCTTGTTGTGGATAAGTTTTATGCCTTTACAGGCTGGAATGGAAGGGGAGCTTGGACTATGAATGTGGACTGTTCACTGGACATATGCATAGACCTTGGTGGCCGATTCTCAGCCAAGTTACACCCTTGACCAGCCAGGCTGTCTCCAAACGTGTATAGCCTCTGGTTCACTCATTTAAAACCGAGGAGGCTCATCCTTTGCTTTCTCTGATATTTTGTAAACCCAATTGTTGCTCATTTACCTATTTATATCCTTGTAATGTCGAGTTGAATAATTAAGCAGAGAGTTTCGCTCCTTCATAATCTCTTAAGTCTCTTATTCTCTCTATTCTCAAATCTCTGGTTACCAAGTCTCCTAATCTCTCATATACTCTCTGAATCTCTCCATTACTCTCACGAATGTGTTCATCATTCTCATCAGTCTCTCTCTCATTCTCATCAAGTCTCATCCACATCATCTCAATCCCTGTTCTTCATCACTCAAGCACTTGAACTCTGAAAACTTTCACTAACATGGTATCAGAGCTACAAAGCTCTTGGAACCTTTCTCTACTTCGGCAAAGCATTTTATTCCAGTTTCTGTTTGAAATTTCTTCAAGTCTCACCCTATTACCCAGTGGTTAATAGCAAGAGAAGATGAAGAATATCAAGCTTGCGACCATTCCTGTGATTCTGAAGGGGATGAACTACCTTCTATGGTCTAGATTGGTGAAAACTGCCCTTGGAGGAAGAGGTTTATGGAGTCATGTCTCAAGTAGAGAAGCTCCAAAACAGACCATCCAAGGAGAAGATGGAAAGGAGATAGTCGTGGTGGATGAAGGGAAATGGGTTCAAGAGGACTTCATGGTGCTTTCTCTCATCCAAAACTCTCTGGATCCAGCCATTTTGGAAGCTTATTCATACTATGAAAGCTCCAAAGACTTATGGGAAACTCTCTACAAGGTTTATGGAAACCTTTCCAACCTTACTGAGTTTTTGAAGTTAAGAAGGCCATTAACTCTATCAGTCAAGAAGATATGGACTTCACAACTCACTTTGGCAAGTTTAGGTCCATTTGGGCTGAGTTGGAGATGCTCAGACCACACACAGTTGACATAGCAGCTCTGAATGAGAGGCGCAAGCAAGATATGGTATTTAGGCTAATCCTTACCCTTAGCCCAACCTACAACGACCTAATTAAACATATACTGAGAGCTGACAAGTTACCAAGCCTGGAAGAAGTATGTGCTCAGATACAAAAGGAGCAAGGATCCCTTGGCCTTCATGGAGGCAATCAAGCTGAAGGACCAGTAGCAAACAAGGGAGTTTACAAGCATGATGATAGGAAGGTCTTGATATGTGACCACTGCAAGAAGAAGGGCCACATGAAGGATAAGTGCTGGATACTTCATCCTCATTTGAAGCCCAACAAGTTCAAGGAGCCAAGGAGTCATTACCAGGATGCTAGAGCTCATTTCTCAAATGATGGAGCTGAACCAGTGACTCCCTCTGGATGCATCTCTATGTGCTCTAACACTGGTATGGGAAAATCTATGGCAGCAACATCATGTTACTCCACTGCAAGGACCAACCAGGATGAGACCATCAAATGTTCTGACCTAGAGGCTCTCATCAAGGCCTTAAAAGAAAACTCTGGTATCCCTAAACCCTTGGTATCTCACTTAATGCATCTTATATTGTTGGTACTGCCATGAATGGAATAGATACTACTAGACCTCTAGTAATAGATTCAGATGCATCACACCATATGATTAGTGATTCAAATCTGATAACTAATATAAAACCAGCTCTAGGTAATGTCATAATAGCTAATGGTGATAAGGTACCAATAAAAGGTGTAGGTGATTTGAAATTGTTTGATAAAGTATCTAAAGCCTTCTATATGCCAACCTTTGCTTCTAATCTTCTGTCAGTTAAAAAGGTCACCACTGATTTGAATTGTCATGTTACATTCACACCCAATGAATGTATTTTCAGGATATTGAGACTAGTAAGTTGCTGGGAAAAGGTGGAACCAAGGGGGACTTGTACCTGCTTGAGGACACTATGCTTGCTTCTAATTTATCTTGTGCTTTAAATTCTGTTTCTGAATTCCCTAAAGATGTTATATGGCATGCTAGATTAGGACATCCTCACTCTCGTGCCTTGAACATCATGTTGCCTAGTATTTCTTTTAAAAGTGATTGTGACGCTTGTATTCTAGGAAAACATTGCAAAACTGTGTTTCATAAATCAATGACCATATATGATAGTTGCTTTGATTTAGTTCATTCTGATGTGTGGACAGCACCATGTGAGTCTAGAGAACAACATAAGCACTTTGTGACATTTATAGATGAAAAATTTAAGTACACTTGGTTAACTTTGTTGAAATCAAAAGATAGGGTGCTAGAAGCTTTTAAGAACTTTCAAAGTTATGTTGCTAATCACTTTCATGCCAAGATTAAGATCTTTAGGTCAGATAATGGAGGAGAATACACTAGCACAGCCTTCAAACAACACCTTGCCACACAAGGAATCATCCATCAAACCAGTTGCCCCTACACTCCTCAACAAAATGGGGTGGTAGAGAGGAAAAATCGACACCTAATGGAGGTGGCCAGGAGCATGATGTTCCACATGAATGTACCTAAGCGCCTGTGGGGGGATGCAGTTGTCACTGCTCTTACTTGATCAACAGAATCCCCACAAAATTTCTAAGTGATAAATCACCTTATGAGGTACTCAACAAAACTAGCCCATCTATAGATCACTTGCGTGTGGTTTGGGTGTATGTGCTTTGTCTTGATTCCAGGTGAACTAAGAAACAAATTGGAGTCCAAGAGTACAAAGGCCATGATTATAGGATACTCTCCAACGCATAAGGGCTACAAGTGCTATGTCCCAGACGCTAGGAAAGTTCTGATCTCTAGGGATGTTAAATTTGTGGAATCAAGAGGCTACTATGATGAGAAGAGTTGGAGTGAACTCAAAGATCTATCTCAATCTGCCTCTGATAGAGCTAACAACCTGAGAGTGATTCTGGAAAACCTTGCCATCAGTATGCCAAAGGAACCTATGGAGGCCAGGGAGACACCATCTCACAGTGAAGCAACTGTTGAGGAAGACACTACAGTCACTCATCCTGATCATGAGGGGGGAAATGAAACTATACATGCTGAAGAGAACTCAATGGCCCATGATCAAGATGAGATGCCATCAGATACAACAAATGAGACTCAACCAGGCGACTCAAGTGAAGTACAAGGATCAGGAACCCTGCATCAAACTAGACCAAAATAAGAGTATACTTCAATGCTGAAGTAGTAGCTCATCCAATCAGTGCAGCATGCTCCCTTGCTCAGTATCCAGAAGAACATCAAGCCTTCATCAGTGAATTGGACCAGGAATGGATACCAAGATCATATCAAGAGGCCATGGAACATGAGGAGTGGCGAGAATCAGTGGGAAAAGAGAGTGATGCTATGATCGCAAATGATACATGGTATGAAGATGAGCTTCCCAAAGGGAAGAAGGCAGTAACAAGTAGATGGATCTTTACCATCAAGTATTTAACCAATGGAAAACCAGAAAGAAAGAAGACAAGGCTAGTAGCAAGGGGATTCACTCAAACATATGGGGAAGACTAAAATGATACATTTGCACCAGTGGCCAAGTTACATACAATACGGATTGTTATCTCATTTGCTGTCAACTTGGGATGGGATCTATGGCAAATGGATGTGAAGAATGCATTTCTACAAGGAGAGTTGGAAGATGAAGTATACATGCGAACACCTCCAGGCCTAGAGAACCTTGTAGCACCAGGAAATGTTCTAAGGTTAAAGAAGGCAATCTATGGCTTGAAGCAGTCACCAAGGGCCTGGTATCACAAGTTGAGTACAACACTCAATGGAAGAGGCTTTGTAATGTCTGAAGCTGATCTACCCTCTTCACACTCACTATCAAGCAAGGGATGGTTGTCATCCTAGTCTATGTAGATGATGATCTTATCACTGGCAGCAACAAGGAAGGTATACTCTCAACCAAATCTTTTCTTAAATCTGCATTTGATATAAAGGATTTGGGAGAGTTGAACTACTTCCTAGGGATTGAAATATGCCGCTCTAAAGATTGGCTTTTCTTATCCCAAAGGAAGTACACACTTTATCTTTTAAAAGAGGCAGGAAACCTTGGAGCAAGACAAGCCAAAACTCCATTGGAAGATGGTTACAAGGTACTACGACAGGCGGAGTTTGAAGATACTTGCTTTGAAAATGTCAAGAAGTATAGGAGAATGGTTGAGAAGCTTATATATCTAACCATCACTCGCCCATATATATGTTTTGCCGTGAACCAAGTCAGTCAGCATATGCAAGAACCTAAATTTCATCACCGGAATATGGTGGAGAGGATCTTAAGATACTTGAGAGAAGCTCATGGCCAAGGTGTATGGATGGCTTGTAATGGAAGCACTGAAGTGGTAGGATATTGTGATGCTTATTGGGCTAGAGACAGAGTTGATAGGAAATCAGCAACTGGTTATTACACCTTCATTGGAGGAAATTTGGTTACATGGAAGAGCAAGAAGCAGAAGGTGGTATCATGCTCAAGTGTTGAGGCAGAATACAGGTCTATGAAGAAGCTAACAAGTGAACTTATATGGATCAAGGGATTGCTAAAGGACCTAAGAATAGAGATCACCTCACCCATGAAAATGAATTGTGATAACTAGGCGGTTATCCATATTGCATCGAACTGATCTCTCCTCCATGGAGTGTTCTACTCTTTTTCCTTGCTTGGTTTTTATCCCAAGAGGTTTTGCCAAGTAAGGTTTTAATGAGGGAATGCTTCATAATTTCCAAGCTTCACCAGCCCCTATGGTCAAGCTTGAGGGGAATATTGACATGAATCAATAAAAGAGACAAGAAAGATAAAGAGATGATTCTGATGGTTGAAGAAGCAAGTGGTCTAGAAGACTTGTAGCTCAAGTCTATCCGTACAGCCTTGCCATTCAAGTAACCCACCTGACCTATATTTACTTGAAAGGCAAGGAATAAGAAGCTTAACTCGTCTGGACCAAGTTTGAATGAGTATAAAGCCGTTGGAGAAGTCTGGACAAGAGGAGGCAAGTTGGCTGAATAGAATATATTAAAGTCACATGTTGTCCTAAGGGTTGGGACCAGTCCAGAAAGGTCACTTTCATGGTCCAGACCTGAAGAAGACCCTCATATTTTATTGTTATTCTTCTTGTCTTGATTTAATCTCTTTTGTCTTTAAATAATGTTGTTTTTAACCCAAAGAAAACAAGGAAACATTTTCCTCACTTATTCTATTTTCTCAGTTCTCTCTCTCTCTCATCTCTCATGAATTCTCTCTTCTCTCTCCCTAAGTTTTTTCTGTTCTTCCTATTCTTCAACTATTCTACACAAACCAGACCCTAGATCCTATTATTCTAACACTAAGTTGTTGATAGCTCTCTTGATCTCAAACACTGGTGTGAGGTTTGAGATGTTCCCATACACCTTCTGAAGTGTATCCCACAAATCCTTGGCCTTCTCATAGTAGCTATAGGCCTCCAAAATCGACAGATCAAGTGAGCTCTGGAGGATCAACATCACCAGATTGTCTTCCTGGATCCACGTCACTTCATCACAAACAATCACCTCTATGTTGCCTTCATAAGTAATGATATTTGGAGCTTCATCCTCAAGGATACGACTCCATACACCCTTTCTTCCCACGTCTGTCTTCACCACACGAGGACAGAGAAGGTAGTTTCCTCCTTTGAGAGTAACTGGAATGACTGTAGTCTTTGTGTTCTCCATTATGTTCTTCACGGACCAAAAAGTATAGATCTTGAGTATTCGAAATCAAAGGCTAGATTCAAGCCAACATGGCTCTGATAACATGAAATCTCGAGTAGAATCTGGGTAAAGGATGGAGGAAATGAAAGACCAAGGAAATTTAAGACTGAAACTAGAGAGACTTAGATGGATGAGACTTAAGAACCCATTTTAGACTTCACGAGACACTAAAGAGACTGGAAATGAAATTCTTGATTAATTATGTTTGAAACAGATTACAATATATAGAGGAAGGATTAGGGTTGCTTTACGATTAGGGTTACAACGGCTAGAAGACTAATCGGGGTAGTCAAGGCCCGAGAAGGAGCACAAATTTTTGAGAGCCTTCACACGTGAGATGCCAAAGGGATCTTGACCAGATGCTCTTCCTTTCCTAGCCACATGAGCCAGACTGTCATCTATGCTTCCTTATCTCTTTGTTGAGCTTGAACCGGATGGGTAAATGGTAAATGTAACTTCTGGTCAAAGTTACATTTACCCCGGGTAAACTTCGACCATGATCATCTTGGGTCGTCCACTTGTACGGACTGTACGGCAAACTTGTACGGACGACCCAAAACCAAACCTTCTCCATTTCTTCATCCTTCCTCTATCATTTAAACATCTATGTTCAATAGTGTGTGTATGTTGAATAACCTAGAAAAGGTCGTTTAAGTCTTGAACAAAAGAGAGAGACTAATGTGAGAGTATGTAAGAGAGAATAGGAGATTCTGAGAGATTAAGAGAGATTCGTGAGTAAGCAGAGTATGAGAGCTTTAGTATAAAGAGAATATAGAGTTTAGAGAGACAAAATAACAAGAGAATAATGAAGAAGAAAGGGGAAATCCCCCGTTCAGCTTAAACATTACAAACTGTCTACAAAGAGCTTATATAAGCTTTACAAAATTAAAACATAAACCTAGACGTAAGGGCTGTGGTTTGTTTATTCAAATGGACGTCCATGATATTCTTGATAGTCTGGTTGCGAGCTGGAAAGTCATGGACAGCTTGCTTAAAAATGGAAGGCTCAGATTGCTCCATTTGAATAATGATTGAGATTGGTCATGGCTGTAAAGGTTAAGCACCTTTACCTTTCCAGCTTGCATACAAAGCTCAACCCACACGCCCCTGATGGTATATTCCTTCTTGGATCCCATTCTGAGTCAAGTGAAGAGCACACACGTTTTGAAAGGCTGTGGGTGAATAGAGTTGCGGATAAGGTGAGGAAACTTCCTCACACCTTCCTCCTTGCCAAAGGCATCTTTTGAGCATCTTCTTTCTGATCCATTTCGACCAAAACATGGACTTGCCTCATGATCTTCAAACGGTCACAAGAGAATTGCTTTGGATCAGTTTAAATTTATTAAACCAATGGCAATCTCAAAACTGCACAACTACTCGACCGTACGAACGGTGTACGGACCGCCTGTCAGTACATTTCGACCCTCACCCAGATTCGCCCAAACAGTCGATCCAGAGGTAAATTCGGTTGACCATGTCCGTGCAGTCTGTACGGCTGTATGGTCTTGTCGACCCTAATTTTTACATGACCCAAATGCTCCCAAATCTTCCCAAAACCTTCAAAATGTCCGTCTTGAACTCCTTCTTGTTGTTGCAAAGGTTTCTGGACACTCCTTAGGTCTTCATCAGAATTATAATAGTGTTTGACCCGAACTTTGCACATACACCTTTGTGAGTCATTTTCTCGCTTCAGGTTAACACTCCCCCTCAAGCTTAACTCTAGAGATCCTAAGTCAATCTTGGAACCCTGAAGTCTCTCCTCATTCAAAAACTAACAATAGAAAACCCTCCTTAGGGATAAAACCTTGATAAGGAAAATAGTAAGATCCTTCAAGGCCTAAGGATTGGCCATTGAGCCTTTGTGCCGTAGAACCAGTGTGTTTGGACACGAAGGACTCTGTATCGTGGCCTAAACAGGTGCAGCAACACTCACAGCTTGCACACACATCAAAATCAGCTTGACCTCTTCATAGACCCGGTTTGGGTCTCCCCTTCTCAACTGACTTCAAGCCACCTTTAGAGAAGCTAAGAAATGACCATATCATTTTCAGTGAGGTTCAAGCAATGGTAATGGTACCTGATACATTATCCCAAAGGTGCATCAGTACTTATCAAGAATTCAATAGGTTCAAAAGGCTACACTACTTAGGCAAAGCACAATAGTCTAAACAAAACTAGTGACTCCAGCAACTTAGACAATCTTCTAAATGAACCAGGATATCAATGATGGTTTTAACTAAGGCACATGCACCAGTACTCATCCCATTTAACCAAAGCAGTAAGAACCAATTCAATCAAACATTTTAAGTATCATTTCGAAATTGAACTGACTTGAACTGAATTGAGTTCAAGTTACTTCCCTTTTGTTTGGATTAGGAGTGACTGGTTTGTCACTTGAATGCCTCACACTCGGCCAGTTGCAACCTCTTCACTGAAACACCAACTTGATGGGAGGATGTGTGGATCCTTCAGCTTCATCTTCAATCACCTCACCATAGAGACCGCCTTGAACTGAGCTTTCATACAGACACAACCAAGACTGCTCTGAACAACCTCATTGCATAGACACGCCACTGCCTAGGTCCAGTTGAATGATATTTTTTTGAAGTCCTTGCAAAGGCTTGATACCAGACCATGTGTTAACCTGAAGTGAGAAAATGACACACAAAGGTCTATGTGCAAAGCTCGGGTTAAACACCATTAGAATTCTGATGAAGACCTAAGGAGTGTCCAGAAATATTTGAGAGCATTTGGGTCATGTGCAAAAATAGGGCCGACCAGACCGTACCGATTGTACGGACATGGTCATCCCAATTCACCTCTGGATCGGCTATTTGGGCGAATCTGGGCGACGGTCAAAGTGTACGGACAGTCGATCTTTACACCGTCTGTACGGTTGAGTAATTGTGTAGTTCTGAGTTTTCCTTCGGTTTAATCAATTTAAACTGAACCATAGCTATTTTCTTGTGACCTTTTGAAGATAAGGAGGCAAGTGGATGTTTGGGTCGAAAGAGATCAGAAAAAAGAAGCTCAAAAGATGCCTTTGGTAAGGAAGGAAGGTGTGAGGAAGTTTCCTCACCTTATCCACAACTATACTCGCCCACAGCTTGTTCCAGCCTGTCAAAACGTTTCTGCTCTTCCACTTGACTTAGAATAGGATCCAAGAGGTGTGGTATCTATCTTGGGGTTGATTAGAAAGAAGAGAGGAGAAGGGGTCGACCTTGTCTTTACAAGGCCATAAAGGCCTTACAGGCCGTACAAGGCCGAACAAGGCCTTACAGGCCGTACAGGCCGTACAAGGCCGTACAGGCCGTACAGGCCGTACAAGGCCGTACAGGCCGTACAGGCCGTACAGGCCGTACAGGCCGTACTAGGTCGACCAAAAGCACTCGACCAGATTTTACCATCTGGGTAAAACCAAAGTGACTCAAGGTGATTCTTTGGCATGGTAACCTTATCCATCCGTTGGAAAGGAAGAAGCTCTCCGCGTGGACAGGCTGGCACAAGGCTGGAAAGGATCAGCATCTTGTCAAAGATGCTGATGCCATTTGCTTGGCCAGGAAGCCTCCTTTTCAAATAAACGCTCCCCTGGTCGAATCTGAGCCACTCCTTTTTTTACTTTGCTTTCTAAAAACCCTTGTAGCTCTCTCTATATATTGCAACCCCTTGAGGATGAATAAAGCATACAATTCTCTCTAAGTTTTTGAGTCTCATAATGTTCTTCATTTTCTTTCATAATCTCTCTTCTCATTAAGTCTATATCAAGTCTGATCCTTTCTAAATCTGTTCGTAGTCTCTTTCTGGTTACTTCTCTTCTAATTTATCAAAAGATCTTATGGTATCAGAGCCAGGTTAATCACGATCTTGGTTTGTGTTCATCAACGTTGAAGCTTTCTGAAGATCCAAGGCTGTTCTTTGAAGATCCGGGTAGAAGACTGCAGTTTGAAGCTTGTGTGGTGCAAAAGCTTGAGTCTTTCATGTTCTCTCCTTCAAAGACTCAACCTTTCCTCTTGTTTCTGGGTTCATCCGTGTTCTAAGGTTCAGATCTACTCGTTTCCAAGGCCGTACAAGGCCGTACAGGCCGTACAAGGTCGACTAAAAGCACTCGACCAGATTTTACCATCCGGGTAAAAACAAAGTGACTCAAGGTGATTCTTTGGCATGGTAACCTTATCCATCCGTTGGAAAGGAAGAAGCTCTCCGCGTGGACAGGCTGGCACAAGGCTGGAAAGGATCAGCATCTTGTCAAAGATGCTGATGCCATTTACCTGGCCAAGAAACCTCCTTATCAAATAAACGCTCCCCTGGTCGAATCTGAGCCACTCCTTTCCTTCCTTTGCTTTTTGAAAACCCTTGTCGCTCTCTCTATATATTGCAACCCATTGAGGATGAATAAAGCATACAGTTCTCTCTAAGTTTTCGAGTCTCATAATGTTCTTCATAGTCTTTCATAATCTCTCTTCTCATTAAGTCTAAATCAAGTCTGATCCTTTCTAAATCTGTTCCTAGTCTCTTTCTGGTTACTTCTCTTCTAATATATAAAAATATCTTAAATATACCATCAGGGGGCGTGTGGGTTGAGCTGTGTATGCAAGCTGGAAAATTAAAGGTGCTTTACCTTTACAGCCATGACCAATCTCAACCATTCATTCAAATGGGGCAATTTGAGCCTTCCATTTTTAAGAAAGCTGTCCATGAGTTTCCAACTAGAAACCAGACTATCAAGAACTATCATGGACGTCCATTTGAATAAATAAATCACAGCCCTTAAGTCTAGGTTTATGTTTTAAAGTTGTAAAGCTTATATAAGCTCTTTGTAGACAGTTTGTAATGTTTGAGCTGAATGAGGGATTTCCCCTTTCTTCTTCTTTATTCGCTGGTTACTTTGTCTCTTGAAACTCTATATTCTCTTGATACTAAATCTCTCTTACTCTGGTTTCTCACGAATCTCTCTCAATCTCCCATTCTCTCTCATCATTCTCTCATCATTCTCTCATAATTCTTCGTTTAGTCTCTCTCTTCTGTTCAAGACTCAAACGTCCCTTTTCGGGTTTATTCACCACAGACACACACGGCATGGACTCTGAAAATATTACATGGTATCATAGTCAGGTTCATCAGAACTTGTTTCCTAGCTTCCGCAAGCTCAAGCTCACAACCGCGCCATTTCTAACCTGATGAAGAAGCTCCTGTCCAGCCGGTGGTTTAAACTCTTCAAGATGAAGACTTTTTCATCCATGGCGTCAAGAAGCTCTCCTCAGTCGATTCTCCTCTCTCTCATGTCCGTCCTGAAGAAAGAAGATCCTTCGAAGCAGATCCAAGCCTCTCCTATTCACTGTTCAAAAAGAAACCTTTCAAGAAGAAAGCTTTCTACTTGTTCCTTGTTGTTGCGACTAAATATCAAGAAAGGTAGTGATGCAATCTGGAAAGTTAAAGGTGCTTTTCCTTTACAGCCATGACCAGTCTCAACCATTAATTCAAATGGGGCAATATGAGCCTTCCATATTAAGCAAGCTGTCCATGACTTTCTAGCTAGCAACCAGACTATGAAAACATATCCTGGACGCCCATTTTAATAAATAAATCACAGCCCTTAAGTCTAGGTTTATGTTTTAAAGTTGTAAAGCTTATATAATCTCTTTGTAGACAGTTTGTAACGTTTAAACTGAAAGGGGGATTTCCCCTTTCTCCTTCTTTATTCTTTGGTTACTTTGTCTCTGTAAACTTTCTATTCTCTTTATACTAAAGCTCTCTTACTCTGGTTACTCACGAATCTCTCTCAATATCCCATTCTCTCTCACATTCTCTCGTCATTATCACATCATTCTCCATTTAGTCTCTCTCTTCTATTCAAGACTCAAACGACCCTTTCTGGGTTTATTCACCAGAAACACACGCGGCCTGGGCTCTGAAAATCTTACACCATGGATCAAGCATATTAAGACTCCCCCTCAAGCTTAAATCCGAGTATAGGAAAGAGCTAAGCTTGTGAACAGCCTAAGCAATCCATGCCCTTAGGACCACCGGTCTTCTTTACTTTGTGATAGCCTTCTTCTTGTGAGTTTACTCTCTTCCTTAAATCAGGAACTAGGGTGTTTGAATCACCACAAAGAGATCTGAGCCGTTGGTTTGACAACCAACATCTCCTTCTTTGCGTGACCTTTCTCCTTGAACCCACCATGCCAAAAAACTACCTTTCTTCTTCTTTAGTCACCATAACAAGAAACAAGCAAAAAGCTTTGTTCTTGAAAGGTTTCTTTTTGGACAGTTAATATGAGAGGCTTGGATCTGCTTCCAAGGATCTTCTTTCTTCAGGATGGACATGAGAGAGAGGAGGATCGACTGAGGATAGCTTCTGGATGCCATCGACAAGAAAGTATTCATCTTGAAGAGTTTAAACAACCGGCTAGACAGGAGCTTCTTCATCAGGATTGAAAAGGCATGGGAGTGAGCTTGAGCTTGCGGCAGCTAGGAACCAAGTTAGGATAAAACTGGCTCTGATACCAAGTAAGATTTTCAGAGTCCAGGCCGTGTGTGTCTCTCTTGAATAAACCCAGAAAGGGTCGTTTGAGTCCTGAACAGAAGAGAAAGACTAATAGAGAGTGATGAGAGTATGTGAGAAAAAATGGGAGATTTAAAGAGACTAAGAGAGATTGGTGAGTAACTAGAGTATGAGAGCTTTAGTAGCAAAATAATAGAGAGTTTAGAGAGACAAAGTAACCAGAGAATAATGAAGAAGAAAGGGGAAATCCCCCATTCAGCTTAAACATTTCAAACTGTCTAAAAGAACTTATATAAGCTTTACAACTTTAAAACAAAAACCTAGAAATAAGGGCTGTTATTAATTTATTCAAATAGACGTACAAGATAGTCTGGTTGCTAGCTGGATTTTCATGGACAACTTGCTTAAAATGGAAGGATCAGATTTCTCCATTTGAATAATGGTTGAGATTGGTCATGACTGTAAAGGTAAAGCACCCTTACCTTTCCAGCTTGCATACACAGCTCAACCCACAGACCTGTGATGGTATTTTCCCTCTTGGATCCCATTTTGAGTCAAGTGGAAGAACACACACGTTTTGACAGACTGGAACAGGCTGTGGATGAGTAGAGTTATGGATAAGGTGAGTGAACTTCCCCACACCTTCCTTCCTTGCTAAAGGCATCTTTTGAGCATCTTCTTTCTGATGCCTTTTAACATAAAAATCCACTTGCCTCCTTATCTTCAAACGGTCAAAAGAGAATTGCATTGATTTGGTTTAAATTGATTTAATCAAAGGCAATCTCAAACCTGGACAATTACTCGACCGTACGGACGTTGTACGAACCGCCTGTCCGTACAATTCGACCCTCGCCCAGATTTGCCAAAATAATTGATCCAGAGGTGAATTGGGTCGACCATGTTCGTACAGTCCGTACGGCCGTACGGTCTGGTCGACCCTATTTTTGCACATGACCCAAATCCTCCCAAATGTTCCCAAAACCTTCATAATGTCCTTCTTCTTGTTGTTGCAATGGTTTCTGGACACTCCTTAGATCTTCACCAGACTTTTAATGGTGTTTAACCCGAACTTTGCACATAGAGCTTTGTGAGTCATTTTTTCACTTCAGGTTAACAATCCTTAGACATGACTCTAGGTGCTCAACATAATGCAGCAACAACCCAAATGAATGAAGATAATGCAAGGCACCATAACAAGTTCTAATCAGTCATGAATGCAATCACTGTAGCAGATACACTATCTAGCGCCCTAATCCACATTCAAGTAATGAACAACCTATGGCCTTTATCATCAAAAACTCATCACAAGACTTTAGAGCATCATGGGACAGCATCTAGCAACACAACTAGCAATCTTTTTATGTAACTCAGGGCAAGAACACACATCAAAACACGACCAGTTCATAAAGGCTCAAACTCTATCAAAGGATGAGGAGTTAACTTCTATTCAAGGGACCTGTGCTGGTTCCTTGAACCACTATGGATAACTGATTCATGAATGGACATATTTATGTTGTTGGTTTGGGAACCAACATCTCCTTCTTTGTGTAACCTTCCTCCTTGAACCCATCATGAAAAAGACACCAATTTTTCCATGTTTGAGTAGCCACAACAAGATACAAGTTGAAAGCTTCCTTCTTGAAAGGTTTCTCCTTCGACAGTGGAGAAGAATGGCTTGGAAAAGCTTCCACTGGCCTTATTTCTCCAGAACGGACATGAGAGAGGAGGATGAACTGAGAATAGCTTCTGGGCACGCCATGGATGAGCAATTTTTTCATCTTGAAGGGTTTAAACGACTAGTTGGACAAAAGCTTCTTCATCAGTTTAGAAATGGCATAGGAGTGAGCTATAGCTTGCGGATGCTAGTAACCATGTTCTGATGAACTTGGATTTGATATCATGAGAGTTTTTCAGAGTCCAGGCCGTGTGTGTGTGGTCATCCAACCTCAATAGGTTCAGACTGGTCCTCTATCAAAGAGAGTGAAAGAGAGAGACTTGATAAAAGAGAGAAAGGAAAGAAGATTGCGGATGAGACTAAGAGAATAGGGAGACTTAATAGAGATTCGTGAGACTTGTAGAACCAGAGACTAAGAGACTTAAGAACAGAGATTTAGAACCCATAAAAGATTAAGAAGGAGGAGGGGAAACCCCACTCTCTCACTTAAATGCTTACACTCGACAAATGGGCCTTTTATAGGCAATACGGTGAGAATGGAGATAATATGAAGAGGATAAGTAAGATTAAGTGTCTGGTTTAGAATGGACCAAAGAGAATGAGAGTTTATATGAGTATCAAAGAGAGTAAACAAGATTGTTGAGAGTATAAGTAATTGAGAATGAGAGTTTGGAGAGTATAAGTAACTGAGAATTAAAGTTTGGAGAGTATGGAGAGTATTGGAGGGACTGAGTTCATGAGTAACCAGAGAGAATGAAGAGACTGAGAGAATGAGAGAGTTTAGTGACAAAGTATATGAAGAAAGAGCTCTTCACTCTTCTTAGTTCTGAACTGTTTACAAGCTGTCTTTAAATAGACCAGCAGCTACATTAAACAAATACAAAACAAAGAATGAGTAAGCAAGTAATATTGCATGGTTTATGATGAGGAAAGAGGGTATAGAGCCAAAGTATGGACGTTCAGAAGTTGAGAGAGTGGCAGGGGAGAGAGGCACAGTCTGCTTGAGTGAAAGTGACAGGGCAGCACTTCTCCATTTGGACGACATGTGATCTTCCTTGCTTCAATTCAAACCAGATCTTCCCTTGACTTATGCACGTGTAGAGTAAGATTTCTGGATCTTGGTAAGGGTCACAAGGTAAGCTCCAACTCATTTCCTTTCCAAGTGGGACTTTTAGTAAGGTAGAGAGGGTTCGGTTTAGCACTTTTGTTTCTTCCACAGGGTCCTCTAGAAATGGCTCAAGAATTTAGTGTCTCGGTCATACACAATGATCCTTGGTAACCCATGTTAACATACTACCTCTTTAAATATTAGGTCTGCGGTTTGAGTGGCATCATTGGTCTTGTCACATGGCATGAAGTGGGCCATTATGGAGAATCGATCCACCACCAAAAAGATTAAATCCTTGTGTTTTATCTTGGGTAAACCTAAGAGAAAATCCATAGAAATATCCTCCCAAGGAGCATTACGGATTGGCAAAGGTAGATATAAACCATGAGGGTGTGACCTGGATTTGGCTTTGTGACAAGGTACACATCTAGCACAATGCCTCTCTACATCTCTTTTTAGGTATGATCAGAAGAAATTATTAGTTACAATAGCCAAGGTCTTGTCTACATCAATGTTATCCATAAGACCCCCACTGTGTGCTTCTTGAAGGATGAGGTTCCTCAGTGAATATTGAGGTATGCAAAGTCTTTTGTCTCGAAATAGAAACCCCTCATGCAAGTGATAGGATTGGAAAGCTCCCTTTCCACATGATTGAAAAGCTTCTTTCAACTCCGGGTCCTCTTGGTATAACTCCTTGATGTGTTCAAATCCGAGTACCTTTGCATCCATGGTAGTGATCAAGGCGTGCCTCTTGGATAAGGCATAAGCAACCATTTTCCTTTCCCTTCTTGTACTTGATGACCTAGGGGAAGGTTTTAATAAACTCCACCCACTTAGCATGTCTTTTCTTTAGTGATGTCTGGCCTCTTAAGTGCTTCAGGGTTTCATGGTCAGTATGAATGATGAACTCATTATACAACAAGTTGAGGATTGCACCACTTAGCTTTTCACTGAAAAAGGCCACTAGTTTCTTTCTCTGGTGTAGCACGGCTTCTATACCCACTCCGGATGCATCACACTCGACCTCAAACATTTCATCAAAGTCATGAAGTGCTAGAACTTGTGCATGTGTCAGCTTGGCCTTCAAGGTGTTGAATGCAAAATCTTGGGAGTTTCCCCATTAGAAATCCCTAACAAATCGCCTATAGAAGCTGGCGAACCCGTGGAAGTTCCTAACATGGCCAGAGATGGTTGGTGTAGGCTATTCTTGAATAGCTTTGATCTTCTCTTCATCTACTTGGAGTCCATATTTACTTACTGCAAAACCTAAGAAGACAAGTGGGTTAGTACAAAATGTGCACTTCTTCAGGTTGGCATATAAACCTTCCTTCCAAAGTGTAAGCAACAAAAGATCTAGATGTATAAGATAATCAATTAGGCTCTTGCTATAAATAAGTATGTCATCAAAATAGACAACAACAATTTTACTTATGAAAGCTCTAAGAACCTGGTTCATGAGCCGCATGTATGTGCTCTGTGCATTGGTTAAGCCAAAAGGCATGACCAACCACTCGTATAGACCTCCTGAAAGCTCTAAGAACCTGGTGTTATTCACTCGTTAAATCGACCTTGTAAAATATGGTGGCTCCACTCATTTCATCAAGCATGTCATCGAGACGTGTGATGGGGTGCATGTACTTGATGGTGATGTTGTTGATGGCTCGACAGTACATACATATCCTCCAAGACCCGTCGTTCTTGGGAACTAAAAGGACTGGCAAACCACAAGGACTTAGGCTCCCCGGATGTATCCTTTTGTCATGATGTATCCATTTGTCATGACCCGTTCTTCTTAGGAACTAAAAGGACTGGCATAACACAAGGACTTAGGCTCTCCCAGATGTATCCTTTTGTCATGAGGTCTTGCACTTGATTTTCTATCTCCTTTGTCTCCTCTGGGTTCATACTATAAGAGGGTTTGTTCGGCAAGGCAGAACCTGGGACAAGAACTATTTGGTGTTCTATTCCCCATATTAGAGGCAACCCAACTGGTATTTCATCAAGAAGCACATCTTGAAACTTTTATAGCACGGCTTGGGATTTTTTGGGTAGTTGGAGTTCTTGGTTACCTATACTTAGACACTCTTTTAAGATTATTAGCAGCACGGTGCCCTTGGCACTTAAAGTCTTAATAGAACCTGGAGAGTCATAAGGTTAGTTTTACTTACATGATCCTCCTTGTTCATCTTAGCTTAAAGCTCTTCCATTTCAGATGGGTTAAGAGGAGTTAAGTTGTACTTGCGGTCCTTGAATTTGAAAGAGTAATAGTTGGTTCGGCCATTGTGGAAAGTGGCTCTATCAAAACTGCCATGGCCTCCCCAATAGGATATGGTCGGCTTTCATTGGAACTGCATCACACAATACTTCATCTTGGTACTTGCCAACACTAAAAAGGATGTTTATTTGCTTTGTGACCTTCAGCTCAATTTTGTTTTCTAACCATTGCAGCATGTAGGGTCGAGGGTGCTTCGTTGTCTCAAGACCTAACATGTCCACCATATACATCCTAGCCACTATAGTACAACATCATCCATCTATAACGAAGTTACATACCTTAGCTTTGATGGTGCAGCGAGTGTGGAAGAGATTCTCTCTTTGAGCCTTCTCCTCAGGGTTGATGGTCACACTCAACACTCTTCTGGTAACCAACATTTCTCCAGTGCCCGGATACTCTATCTCTTCTCCTGAATCTATTTCTTCCATGTCAGCTTTATCTTGAGACTCATATTCTTCATTGGAAGTGATAGTCATCACCCTCTGTTTTGGGCACTCCTTAGCCATATGAACTCGTCCCTGACATCTAAAACAAGTAATATCTCGAGTTCTTGATTGTTAGTGTTCTTATTCTGGTCTTTTCTAAGACCTTTGTTTGGGTCACTACCCTTACCTTTGAATCGAGAATCATTCTCTACAGGCCTTCCTGTGTTGGCTGGCTAGTTGACATTAAATGTCCATGGTGGATTGTTTCTAGAACGTCCAATATTGGCTGTCTTGCACTTAATCTGTTGCTCAATTTGCACGGCTAGGTGGATTAGTTATGTTAGACAGTATACTGAGTCATTTCTATCTTCCTGGAGATACGTTCTTGAAGTCCATCAATGAACTGGACAATAGCTTACAACTTCAGTCTGCCAATCCGTTTGGGGATGACATGTGGTGGAGAATCGCAGGTTTGTTCCCATCTTCTTCCACAAGGTCCTCCAGAAATGACTTAAGAACTTGCTATCACGATCAGAAACTATTGTCCAGGGGACTCAATGTAAGCGTACCACCTCTTTAAAGAACAAATTAGCCGTTTTAGATGCATCATTCACCTTGGCACAAGGTATGAAGTCTGCCATTTTGGAGAATCTGCTTAACACAACAAAGATGGAATCCTTATGTTGAATCTTGGGTAAGCCTAGTACGAAGTCCATGGAGATATCCACCCCGGGAGCAGTGAGGATAGGTAAGGGCATGTATAGACCATGGGGTTGTACTCTGGACTTAGCTTTCTTGCAAGTTACACATCTTGCACAACGAGATTCTACTACCTTCTTGAGATGAGGCCAATAGAAATGTTCCCTTACCACAGCTAAGGTTTTATCAACTCCAAAATTTCCCATGAGCCCTCCTCCATGAGCTTCTCTGGTGATCATGTCTCTCAGTGAACACTGAGGGATGCACAATCTCTTGCCCTTAAATAGAAACCCCTCATGTAAGTAGAACTTCCCTTGTGGACCTCTGGTACAACTAGAATAGATCTCAACAAGATCCGGATCTCCTCCATATAGTTCCTTGATGAATTCAAACCCCCATCACCTTTGCTTCCATTGTGGCAATCAAAACATATCTTCTTGAAAGGGAATCAGCTACAATATTTTCTTTTCCCTTCTTGTACTTGATGATCTAAGGAAAGGTCTCTATAAACACTATCTAGCGAGCATGTCTCTTCTTAAGGTTTGTCTGGCCTCTTAGATGCTTTAGAGTCTCATGGTCAGTATGGACCACAAACTCGCCATGTTTCTAAGGCCCTCACTATAACATACAGATCCTTGTCATAGGTCGGGTAGTTGAGGGCTGCTCCACCTAGCTTCTCACTGAAATAAACAACTGGCTTCCTTCCTTGAATCGACACGGATCCAATCCCAATCCCAGATGCATCACACTCCACTTCAAAGGTCTTGTTGAAGTCTGGTAAAGCTAGGACCGGGGCAGTGGGTTAGGCGATTCTTTAAGGCCTGGAAAGCTTCTTTTTGAGCCTTGTCCCAATACTCTTCTTTACTACGGCAGTGAGTGGGGCAGCTATACTACTGAAGTCTTTAAAAAAACAGCTATAGAAGCTGGCTAAACAATGAAAACTCCAAACTTGGCTAAAGTTTGTGGGCTCTGGCCAGTCTTGTATTGCCTTTATCTTCTCCTCATCAACCTGCAATCTCTGTGAACTCACAACAAAACCTAGGACAAGTTTATCAGTGCAGAATGTGCACTTCTTGAGGTTTGCATAAAGCCCTTTTTACCGAAGTGTCTCTAGTACTTGCTCAAGATGTTTGACATGATCAAATAAACAAGTACTGTAAATTAAAATGTCATCAAAGTAAACCACAACAAACTTACTGATGTATGGTCTAAGAATGTGGTTCATGAGGCGCATGAAGGTGCTAGGGGCATTGGTGAGTCCAAATGGCATCACTAACCACTCATACAAACCTTGCTTTGTCTTGAAAGCAGTCTTCCACTCATCACCTTCTTTCATTCTCACCTGATGGTACCCACTCTTAAGGTCTATTTTAGAGAAGATTGTGGCTCCACTTAGCTCATCTAGCATGTCATCAAGGCGAGGTATGGGGTGTCTATACTTAATGGTGATGTTGTTTATGGCACGGCAGTCGGCAGTCTACACACATCCTCCAGGTTCCATCTTTCTTTGGTACTAATAGGACAGGTACGTCACAAGGACTAAGGCTTTCCCTAACATATACTTTGTCTAAAAGGTCCTGAACTTGTCTATCTAACTCTTTGGTTTCCTCAGGGTTTACCCTATAGGCTGGTTTGTTTGGTAAAGCAGATCCTGGTATGAAATCTATTTGGTGTTCTATGCCTCTAAGTGGTGGTAAGCAGGCTGGGATCACCTCTGGAAACACATCTTTGAACCTGTCAAGAAGACTAGTGATCTCTGGATGAAGTGTAACCTCATCAGAACCTGCACTCAAAAGATCCTTAAAGATCAATAGTAGCATTGTGTGTTTAGTAGCATCAGCCTTCCTGATATAACCAGGCCTAATAAGAAAATTAGACTTAACAGATTTCTCTTGTTCTTTAGCCTTTTGTAAGTGCAATTCATGAACTTGTGCTGGTGTGAGAAGTGCTAAGCTAACCTTTCGCTTTTCATGCATGAAAGTGTACATGTTAGACCTACCATCATGTTTAGTTTCTCCATCCCACTGCCATGGCCTACGTAACAATACATGTCCAGCTTGCATAGGTTCTACATCACATGTTACTTCATCTTGATACTTACCAATGCTAAATGGAATGCCAACTTGCTCTTTCACTTTTAGCTCAACCTTATCGTCTAGCCATCTTAGTCTATAGGGGTGCGGATGCTTAGTCTTCTCTAAATCAAGTTTATCTACCATATAAGTACTAGCAGCATTAGTGCAAGACCCACCATCTATAATAAGATTACATACCTTGCCTCTGATGGTACACCGGCTATGGAATATTTTTTCTCTTTGGATGGTCTCAGCTGGTTGCATCTGGGCATTAAGCACACACCTGATCATCAAGTTCTCTCCCACGTCTGGGTATTCAATCTCTCCAAGTTCTTCTTGAACCAACGGATCATCTTCATCATGAGACTCATAAAAACCATCTTCAGTGAGCATCATGACCCTCTGGTTAGGGCAGTCTCTTGCCATATGTCCTCGGCCTCTACACTTGAAGCAAGTGATGCCTCTGGAACGCTGGGGGTTGGTTTTCTTCCCTGGTTCTGTTCTGGTGTCCTTGTTAGGTTCAGTGGGATGAGCTTTAGGCCTGTTATCCCCTTCAATTTTTTTCCTTTGTCCACTGGTTTGTTGTAGTTGCTGTTGCTTGAGTACCAAGTGGATTGAGACTTGCCTTTGGAGCTCTTCTTCTTAATGTGTTGCTCTGCTTGGACATCTAGGTGAAAGAGATCCCTCATATCAGTGTAACTCTGCCTCTCAACCTTGCAGCTTATCCTATCTTGTAGCCCATCAATAAACTGAGCCATAGTAGCCTCTTCATCCTCATTAAGGTCCAGGCTATTTCTCAGCTTCTCAAATTCCTCATAGTACTCTTCCACTGACTTGCTGAGCTGCTTAAGTGATCTGAATTTGCTCCGTAGATCTCGGTGAAAGTGTTGTGGAACAAATCTCTGCTTCATTGTGTCCTTCATGTCTAATCAAGAGTCTAGCTGCCTCAGATTACTTCTAGAGTTGTCTGTGAGCATTGTCCGTGAGTTGAGCTACTGCTAGAGCAACTCGTTTGGGACCAGGGGGGTTGTAATAGTTAAAGATATGATCCATCCTCTTCTCCTAATCAAGGTAAGCTTCAGGATCAACCTTTCCATCAAAGGTTGGGGCTTCCATCTTGATGTGTTCCCTCCCTTGGTTGTGGTTCTGTTGGCCAGGAACTCTAAAGGGGGGGGGGTAAGTAGTCCTCTTCTTCAAAACCTTGGTGTCTCTTTTTCCTGTGTGGAACTCTAGGTGGGGGCATGAACTCCTCTCCTTCCTCATCACCATAGTCATCTGGCTGAAGGCGTGCTCTTTGATTTGGATTAGGGACTTGTTGTTGGCTAGTGTATTCATCAGCCTGTTGGTTCTGTGTACTAGTCTCCGGGTTGTCATTGATGCGCACACCGTCTCTCATGTTGTTGCTTTTGTTCGGATTGAGGAACCTATCAACATTCCGGACAGATTGCATTGTTGGTCTTTGCTCGACCCATGTTAGCCTATCTCCAAGGTCTTGGCGCATGGCCATCATGTCTTCTCTCAAGGCTGCAAACATCTACATCATGGCGACTTGCTCAGTTGCGTCTCCCATGACTGCTGTTGATTAACCTAGCAAGAAACAAGGACGATCTAAGTTTTTTCTTGAGTTAAAAAAGGAAAGACCAGATTAGGAATTAAGAATGTTTTTTTTGTAAACTTTGAAGAGCAATATTTAAAATAAATTAAATTACTTCTTTTTTTGCCTTTTTGGGTTTTTAAATTCGGAAAACTGAAGAGAAAAAAAGAAAAGTGGTCCGCAAGCAAAAATTAAATGGAAAGGAAATAGTATCGACCAAGAATGGAAAAAAAATATCAGCCAAAAAGGAAAGCCAGATATGCAACTTAATACTAACACCTTTTCTGATTTTTTTGAATGAAAATAATGATCTAGAGACAAACTAAACTCAACAGCAATAAGAACATGATGAACACAACTATTTTTATGATTTTTATATCTTAAGAGAGATGAAACAACTAAATGCAACAAGAAACAAATCGATTTCTTTATAAGGTTTTATGAAATAGAAACAAGATAAACTAGATGCAACAGAAACAAATATGACTTTTTTATGGGTTTTATATCGTGAAAGCAAAACAAAACAAACGATTGCAAATAAAGAGAGATAGGATAGATGCAACCTGATTCTGAAGGAACTTCAGCTCTGAGACCAGAAACGTTACAAGCCTAAGCTAACAAAGGCTGTATGATCCTTAGTACAACAGAAGGAGCCGATCTGCATAAGGGGGTGACTCGTTTGGATTGATCTAATCAACCAAAAGATTCCGAACAGAAGTAAGTTGATGGATTGAAGTGCACCACACGAGGAATGGAGGCTCACGTGATACAACACAAGGTTTCTCAAGGCCGTGGAGGTACTGGTCTCACAAGGCAGAGAGAAGGGAGGCGAATTCTAGAGAGAGAATTCTAGGGTTTCTGAAGAAAAGGGTTTTCTGTTTATTCAATCTGCTCAAAGAAAGGGGGCTTGCAAAACTTATAAATAGAACTAAAGGAACAGGCTCCTTTAGGTCAAGAAATAAAAACTATATTTTAAAAATGGAAAGATAAGAAAAATGACATAATTCTTCATAACCTTGGACCGAGATAGCATATAGGAAATATGTGAAGGAGATTGTGGCCTCGTTAAAAACCTTCCTCGGTAAAACCCAACGGGACAAAACCAAGAGAAAGGAAAAGAGCACACACAAGGAGCTTGGCCTAGTTACTTGATCAGTCCAAGAGTTTTGCTAGGCAAGTTGGTCTTTTATGGTAATGATCATCAGGTTGTTGTGGCTGTGGTTCGGAATGAGTGGCCAGAGATCTCCTCCAGATGCTTTTGTATGTTCAGCTGGTCCATCACTCTTCAAGCTTGGATCTCCCATCTTCAGGGTATCCATCTTGGTGTTCTCATCAGTAGCTTCTTTAGTGGTGTTAACCTATTCAAGATCAAAAGGAAGTATAATGCTCTCATTAAACTTATGTTGAAGTATCTTAGCTCTTTGTCTGGTTATAGCTCCCTTGAATACGGTTGCTACTGGCACTTCTTGAACAATCTCTGGCTTAGTTATCTTGCTGATCATGTCTTGGATATCAGGTTCAGTTAGGTCTGGTTCAAGCTCTGGTTGAATGTCCTCATCAACTACGATGAGAATATTTGGGAGAACCTAAGAGACCTTCATAGCACACCTTTAGATAAAGTAAACAATATGAGGATAATGAAGGAAAGTCTTAGCATTGGCCAACCTGAGCATAAGAAGGAGGCAAGTGAGAGGAACAGTGAGAGGACAGCTGAAACTTAGACCCATCTTGATTCTGAGGGGGGAAACAAACCAGAACCCGAAGAGACAATGCATCATGAAGGTTCTGGAACTCATGATCAACATGGTTCAGAAGGAAACCAGGAGGACCAGACTCAATCTTATGAAGAAGATGATCAAACTGAGGAAACTGAAAGAGGACAAGTGCAACCATTGAGAAAAATCACTAGGATCAAACATGGACTAGAACACTGGAAAAATACAAGAGTGTAACTCAATGCCAATGTAATTGCATACCTAGTTCAAGCAATGTGCTCATTGGCCTAGTATCCAGAAGATCATCAAGTTTGTATGAGCAACTGAGATCAAGAATACATTCCCAAAACCTATGAAGAGGCAATGGAAATTGATGGAAACATGGACTAGAACACCGGAAAATATAAGAGTGTATTTCAATGCCAATGCAATTGCATACCTAGTTCAAGCAATGTGCTCATTGGCCCAGTATCCAGAAGATCATCGTCTGTATGAGCAACTTAGATCAAGAATACATTCCCAAAACCTATGAAGAGGCAATGGAAATGATGGGTGGAGAGAATCAATTGGAGATGAGATTAATGCTATGATCAAAAATGATACATGGTTGAAATGGAACTTCCAAAAGACAAGAAATCTGTGACAAGTTGGATGCTCTTCACCATCAAGTACCTAGCTAATGGAAAACCAGAAAGAAAGACGAGAAGGCTGTTTGCAAGAGGATGCACTCAAACATATGGAGAAGATTACCTTGATACCTTTGCACCAGTGGCAAAGCTACACACCATCAGAATCATCCTCTCACTTGCAACCAACTTGGAGTGGGACTTATGGCAAATGGATGTGAAGAATGCCTTTCGTCAAGAAGAACTAGAAGATGAAGTCTATATGCGAACTCCTCCTGGTCTAGAGAACATGGTTAAACCAGGAAATGTGTGGAGACTCAAGAAAGCTATCTATGGGCAGAAGAAATCACCAAGAGCATGGTACCACAGACTTAGGACCACCCTAAATGGTAAAGGGTTCAGTCGATCTGAGGCAGATCATACTCAGGTATGCTTGGAGAAGGGCTCTTTTCATCCCAAATAACCAGATCATACTCAGGTATGCTCGGAGAGGGGATCTTTTTATCCCAAATAACCAGATCATACTCAGGTATGATCTGAGGCAGATCATACTCAGGTATGATCTGAGGCAGATCATACTCAGGTATGCCGATCTAAAGAAGGGCTCTTTTTATCCCAAATAAAATACACACTTGATCTCTTGAATGTAGCAGGTATGCTTGGAGAAAAACCAGCCAATACCCCATTGGAGGATGGCTATAAGATCTTGCATGAGAGGGAGTATGAAGACACACCATTTGATGATCCAAAGCACAACATAAGACTAGTGGGTTAGCTGATCTATCTAAACATAACTAGGCCTGAAATTTGCTTTGCTGTGAACAAGGTTACCCAGCATATGCAGGTGCCAAAGGTTCATCACTGGAAAATGGTGGAAAGAATACTCAGATACCTCAGTGAAGCTACTGGACAAGGAGTATGGATGGGGTGTAATGGCAACTTAAAAGTGGTTAGATATTGTGATGCTGATTGGACAGGAGACAGAAATGATAGGAAATCAAGTACTGGCTACTGCACCTTCATTGGAGGTAACCTGGTTATTGAGATGAAGAACCAGAAGAGAAGGAGAGATACTGATCAAAATAGACAAAATAATCTTGTTGAACTTCTTTGACTGATAAGGGAACCAAGACTGTCTTGCGGCCTTTGAACTCAAAGGAATGCTTGTTAGAGAACCCATCATGTATCACACATCTATCAATTTGCCATGGTCGTCCAAGAAGTATGTGGCTTGCTTCCATAGGTAGTACATCACATAGAACCTCATCTTCATACCTTCCAATGGATATAGGAACCATCACTTGATTGGAAACCTTCATTTCACCTTCCTCATTAAGCCATTGCAACCGGTAAGGCTTTGGATGTCTCTGGACGTTTAAGCCCAAATTCTGGACCATAGTCTCACTAGCAACATTCACGCAGCTTCCACCATATAGAATGAGACTACTGTTGAACCAAATAAGAGATGGGGTTATGATCTATGAAGAGGGCTGGAAATGACTTATGGGATGAAGAGGAAGAAGTTTGGAGGTGTCCGTACAAGGCCGTACAAGGCCGTACAGGTCAGGCCGTACAGGTGGCCATACAACCATAGTCGTCCAAAAGTAAGTTTTGGGTCGACCAAAGTTACTCCGGGTAAAACCAGTGAAGTTACATCCGCGGAGACAAGGTTTCCCTTCCTTCCTTCCTTCCGTGTGTCCAAGTGCACTGAACCTTGTGGATAAGGAGCACTCCGCGTCTGGACAGGCTGGCCAAAGCATCTAGTCAAGATGCCAAAGGAATCAAGCGTGTAGAGCTTCTGGTCCAAATATTTTGAATTAGGCGCGCCCAAGACCATTGACTCCACATGCTTAGGTTGAAACCTTATCTTGTATCCGTTAAGCACAGCCATAACCTTTTCTATATATTTGTAACCCCTCTCATTAATCAATCAAGCACGTATTTCGAATTTCTCCTTTTCTCTCTAGATGTTCTTCATGTTCTTCATACTCGAAATGGTTTCTTAGAAAAGTCTCATCCTTTAGTCTCCAAATCTCTTCTAGTCTCTATTAATCTCTCTTCTATCCGTTTATTCTCTGATTCTATTCAATTTTCATCGTATCAGAGCCAGGTTCTCTCGAATCTGGGTTTTGATCCAACTGAGCTGAATGAGAGGAGAGAGCAAGATAAAGTCTTTGGCTTGCTTCTCACTCTCAACTCCAGCTACAATGATCTGGTGAAACACATCTTGCGAGCTGAGAAGCTTCCCACCTTGGAGGAAGTCTGTGCACAGATCCAGAAGGAGCAAGGATTGTTGGGGTTGTTTGGAGGAAAGGGGGAGCTTACCTTAGCCAACCAAGCTGAGGTGCCTCAAGCCAACAAGGTGAATCGGTTTGAAGACATGAGGTTCAACGGCAACTGTGACCATTGCAAGAGACAAGGCCATAAGAAGCACCAGTGTTGGATCCTCCACCCTCCCCTAAAGCCAACCAAGTTCATGAAGGAAAGGGATGCAAGGGTGAATGTGAGCTATGGAGGTGGTGATCCGCATGGAGTAGGAGGATCTGGGCCATCCAACAGAGCATAGGAGGCTGAAGGTGGAGAAAACAAAGCCCTGGTGACCTACACAGCTCAAACCAACCGTCCAAATGAGCATGAGTTCATCCGCCGTTCACAAATGGATGCACTCTTAAGATGCTCAAAGACAATGATAACACTCTTGGTAACCTCAGGGGGTATTCTTTTGTTGCATCTAAGACTGCTAGATCTCATGATCAAACTGATGCTTATACCCGTTCTAGAATTGCTATATATCCTATAGTGCTTGTAACTTGTCTAAAACTTTGATAGTTGACTCAGGTGCATCTCATCACATGATTAGTGATACTAGTCTGATTAGAGATATAGAACCTGCGCATGGACATGTTCTGATTGCTAATGGTGATAGGATCCCAATAAGAGGTGTAGGCAAGCTAAAATTGTTTGATAGGAAATCTAGATGCTTTTTATATGCCTGAGTTTACATCAAATTTGTTATCTGTTAAGAAGTGTACTAATGAGTTGCAATGCAATGTGATCTTTAGCCCTAATGATCTGATGTTTCAGGATATTGAGAGCAGTCGTTTGATAGGGAAATGAGTTACAAAAGGAGATCTTTACATGCTTGAGGAGCTTACTTCATTACCTGATCATAGTTGTTCTTTTACTTCTGTTTCTGCTTCCGGTTTAACTAAAAATACTTTGTGGCATGCTACCCTATGACATCCTCATGTTGTGAAACTTGTATCTTAGGCAAGCATTGTAAAACTGTGTTTCAAAAGTCTTCTACTATCTATGATCACTGTTTTGACTTAATACACTCGGATGTTTGGACTGCACCTTGTTTATCTAGGGAGAACCACAAGTATTTTGTCACATTCATAGATGAGAAGTCTAAATACACCTGGATAACCTTGATTCCATCTAAGGATTGGATGCTTGATGCATTTGGAAATTTTCAAACATATGTTACTAACCACTTCAATGCTAAGCTGAAATTTTTTAGATCAGATAATGGTGGGGAGTATACGAGTTAAGCCTTCAAGAAACACCTATCCTAGCATGGTATTCTTCACCAAACGAGCTGCCCCTACACCCCACAACAAAATGGAGTTTCTGAAAGGAAGAACCAGCACCTTATGGAAGTTCCTAGGTCCATGATGTTCCAAGCTAATGTACCAAAGAAGTTTTGGAGTGATGCTGTGGCTACTGCTTGTTACCTATCAACCGGTCACCAACCAAGGTCCTTGAAGATCAATCACCTTTTGAAGTTCTGAACAAGCATAGACCAGCCTTAGATCATCACAGGGTCTTTGGTTGTCTCTGCTTTGTTCACAAACCAGGAGAACTAAGGAACAAGTTTGAAGCCAGAAGCACAAAGGGGATGTTTATTGGGTACTCACCAACTCAGAAGGGGTACAAGTGTTATGATCTGGCAACCAGAAGAGTGGTAGTGTCAAGGGATGTGAAATTTGTAGAGGAAAGAGGGTTCTATGAGGAGAAGAACCAAGCAGAGCCTAAGGATTTGGCTTCTGATAAGGCAGCAAACTTAAGGATAATCTTGGAGAATCTTGGGATTAACTATCTCAGGATTCAAGGAATGGAGGAGGACAACAACAAGTAGAAGGTATTCCTACTGCTAATAAGAATGATCAGGAACCTCACCTTGATCGTGAAGGGGGAAATGATCCTGAGGAACAGCATACTGAAGAATCAGGGTCCACACATGATCAAGCTGAGGAAGAAGTGGGAGATGGAAACCAGGAAGAAGAAGAGGTCGAGGAAGCTTAACCAGAAGTAGTTCAGCCTTTGAGAAGAAGTACAAGGGTAAGGAACCCTCCATCCAACTGGATCAACAACCGTGTATATTATAATGCACAAGCAGTTGCGCATCCTGCTCAAGATGTTTGCACCCTTGTTAGTTATCCGGATGAATATAATGCCTTTATGATCAGTTTGGATGAGAGCCAGATACCAAGATCCTATGAAGAAGCCATACAGACAAAGAGTGAAGCAGTCACTTGGAGCTGAAGCAGAGGCAATGATCAAGAATGATACTTGGTATGAGAGAAAGCTTCCAAAAGGAAATAAGGCAGTAACCAGCAGATGGATATTCACTATCAAGTATCTCGCCAATGGGAAGATTGACAGGAAGAAATAAGACCTGTGGCAAGGGGTTTTAATCAAACGTGTGGAGAGGACTACATTGACACCTTTGCCCCAATTGCCAAGCTTCATACTATCCGGATAATTCTCTCCATTGCAGTGAACTTGGAATGGGGTCTTTGGTAAATGGATGTTAAGAGTGCCTTCCTCCAAGAGAACTTGAAGATGAATTATATATACTTCCTCCTCCTAGTCTTGAGCACTTAGTTAAAGATGGAAATGTTTTGAGGCTGAAGAAGGCTATATATGGTCTAAAGCAGTCTCCTAGAGCCTCGTATACCAAGCTGACCACTACTCTCAATGGAAAAGGCTTCAAGAAGTCTGAACTCGACCACACCCTCTTTACCTTGACCACTTCATCAGGTATTGTAGTCCTTCTTGTGTATGTTGATGATATCATCATCACAGGAAGTGACAAGGTTGGTATTCAATCAACCAAGGACATTCTAAAGTTTGTTTTTGAGATCAAAGACTTAGGAGAAATGAAATACTTCCTTGAGATTGAGATATGCAGATCCAAGGAAGGTTTGTTCCTTTCTCAAAGGAAATATACACTTGATCTTTTGAAAGATGCAGGTAGGCTTGGAGGGAAGTGTATGAAGACACCCTTAGAAGATGGGTACAAGATTCCACGTGAGGGGGAGATTGAGGATAATCAACCATTTGAAGATGCCAAGCTTTACAGAAAGCTTGTTGGTAAGTTGATTTACTTGACCATTACACGGCCTGATATATGCTTTTCTGTGAACCAGGTGAGTCAACATATGCAAGGACCAAAGGAGTACCATTGGAACATGGTTAACCGGATTTTGATGTAGCTGAATGGCTCACCTGATCAAGGAGTATGGATGTGATGCAACCGGAGCACTGAGGTGGTAGGATACTGTGATGTGGACTGGGCAGGAGATCGAGCTGATAGGAAGTCTACAACAGGCTATTGCACCTTCATTAGTGGGAACTTGGTCACTTGGAAGAGCAAGAAGCAGAAAGTGGTTTCATGCTCAAGTGCAGAAGCTGAGTATAGGGCTATGTTGAAGCTGACAAATGAGCTAGTTTGGATCAAGGGGATTTTAAAGCACTTGGAGATTGATCAGGCCACACCAATGACAATGCATTGTGACAACCAAGCAGCCATACACATTGCTTCCAACTCGGTGTTCCATGAGAGAACCAAGCATATTGAAGTCGACTGTCACAAGGTGAGACAAATGATAGTTCAAGGAGTGATCTTACCTTGTTACACACGGAGTGGGGATCAGTTGGCTGATGTCTTTACCAAAGCTCCGAGACAGAAAACACTTGAGTCCATCCATCAGAGGTTTGGACTCATTGAACTTACTAGGTGCAACTAATCCCCTCATCATGAGGTCTTTACTTTTTTCCTTGCTGGGGTTTTATCCCTAAGGAGGGTTTTCTTTGGCAAGGTTCTTAATGAGGAAGATCTCATGACATTCCAAACTTGACTTGTTCCACATGGTCAAACTTGAAACTTTAGGGGGAGTGTTGAACCAAATAAGAGATGGGGTTATGATCTATGAAGAGGGCTGGAAATGACTTATGGGATGAAGAGGAAGAAGTTTGGAGGTGTCCGTACAAGGCCGTACAGGTCAGGCCGTACAAGTGGCCGTACAACCATAGTCGACCAAAATTAAGTTTTGGGTCGACCAAAGTTACTCCGGGTAAAACCAGAGAAGTTACATCCGCGGAGATAAGGTCTCCCTTCCTTCCTTCCGTGTGTCCATGTGCACTGAACCTTTTGGATAAGGAGCACTCTGCGTCTGGACAGGCTGGCCAAACCATCTAGTCAAGATGCCAAAGGAATCAAGCGTGTAGAGCTTCTGGTCCAAGTATTTTGAATTAGGCGCGCCCAAGACCATTGACTCTACATGCTTAGGTTGAAACCTTATCTTGTATCCGTTAAGCACAACCATAACCTTTTCTATATATTTGTAACCCCTCTCATTAATCAATCAAGCAAGTATTTCGAGTTTCTCCTTTTCTCTCTAGATGTTCTTCATGTTTTTCATACTCGAAATGGTTTCTTAGAAAAGTCTCATCCTTTAGTCTCCAAATCTCTTCTAGTCTCTCTCAATCTCTCTTCTATCTGTTTATTCTCTGATTCTATTCAATATTTCAACTACAAACCTTGCCTTGTACCAAACACCTTGTATAGAAAAGATGTTCTCGTTGCTCTAGCTCCTCAGTCTTTGTTTGTAGGTTTAAGAGTCTTCTGGCTACCAACAGTCTTCCTTTTATAGGTTCTTCCTCTTCATATTCTCCATCAGAATACTCATGATCATGCTCGGATCTATAGTCCTCAGACTAATATTCTCCATTCTCAAGTAAGATCATGATCCGTTTGTTAGTACACTTGATGTGATCATGGACCAGATTACTAATTAAGAAGAGGAGATCATGGATGTTCCACCTGATGACACTATGGACCAGCTGATTGATGATAATGTCTTAACCATTCCAGAAGGTCCCATGATTCATGCTAGAGCCAAGAGACAAATAAGATCATTGGAGGATTACTTACCACAACATTGCAACAAGAAGAAAGTCTTGGACAAGGTTTGATGATTCAAGATACCTTGACCACCATTCAAGCTATCTCTTCATCAAACTGAGTTAGCAACTTGGCAAGACCAACCTTATGTTATATCTATCCTATGCTTTTTATTTCATGTTTTAGTTTTTGAAAACTCATTAAGTTAGACGCGTTCACTTTAGTCTCTTTGTTTTTCTTAGACCTTGTGCATGTACAAGGATCTCTCTATTTATTTGGGATGAAAACCCTTCTATGAAGCAATGAACCTTTTATCTATCTCTCTAGTGTTCTCTCTTCTCTATGAGTCGAAGAATTCTCTGGTGTGTCATATCCAGACACCTTAAGGGATTCTACTTTGTGTGTAGTATCCGATCTAGTTGCGTAGGAGTATCATTAGGTCTTTCCGCAACATATTGTGTCACCAATCGATCCACAACCTTGACGAGCTTGAGTCCCTGATTCTTCCTTGCAAGGATCTATCCCCATCAACCAGAGAAGCATCCTAGGAGTGTATTATGTGGTATCAGAGCACCTCTGGTTAAGGGAGTACTCAAATCATCTTGTTTACGTTTTGATCGGTTCATTTTCTATTGAGTTTTGGATTGATCTATACTTTGTGATTGAAAAACTGAGTAGATCCTATTGTGTTGATCCTAAAACTGTTGTGTCTGTTCGCTTCTGTGTTAAGATTGATCTGATTCAGTGTTTGTTGTCAAAAATTTGAAGAAATTTTGTTGCTTTTTTATTCTGATCATAGATCTCTTCGGTTTCCTTGTGTTCTACATTACAAGTTGATCGATTTTGTTATCTCCTTGTGTTAGAATTGAATATCGATTGTCTTCTGTTGTGAAGCCGTTTCTATTGAACCAAGTTTACCATTTTGTTGTTTTCGAATTGATCTTATTGTGATTCTAGGAAAGGATTGAAGTTTAAATTCAAAAAAAAATACCTAATAATCAAGTATTGTTATTGATTGATTTTTGACTGATCTTGTTTTTGTTCCTTTGTGATTATCAGTACCTTGGTCGTGAACTCTTTACTGGTTGAGTGTTTGATTTGTTCCAGGTAACAATGGGGAATGAATCATATGAGGCAGCCACGCTTATGAGAAGGAACAAGCTATTGTTGGAAGCCGTGACCAACCAACTCAATCAGAATACGATCTCAACCATGGGATATTTGATAAAGGCTAACATAAAGGAGTTACGTGATGAACTGATGCAAGAGATCAGACAAACTACGGTTCAAGGCATTAGCAATGAGCCATGAAGGGAAAGGACTAACCCAACTCGACAAGAACATGCTAGCTCTCAAGAGACTGACAACTACTGTGAACGCTATCATAGTTCTGCTTCTAGAGATAGTCGGAGGAGGCAGAGGCGTGATCATGATGGTAGGAGGCACCAAAGGGATGAACTTGCTGGACTAAAACTGAAGATACCCTCTTTCCATGGTAAGGCTGATCCGGATGCTTATTTGGAATGGGAGAAGAAGGTCGATCTGGTCTTCAATGTCATGTCCCTAATCCTGGGTAAGATCACCGGGACGGACCATGGCGCTAGGACACACACCAGTCAGGTCATGTGACCTAAAGACAAGCCTTCCATGGCCTAAAAGACAGGTTACGCGCTTCAGGTCATTGAGACTTAACCAAATGTAGAAGGAAACAA
The DNA here is from genome assembly GCA_905132765.1 of Moricandia arvensis. NCBI lineage: Eukaryota > Viridiplantae > Streptophyta > Magnoliopsida > Brassicales > Brassicaceae > Moricandia > Moricandia arvensis. Next base: position 123,579 of record CAJHQP010000378.1, read on the forward strand.
GCTCAAAGGAGATGGACAAGCCATCTGGTAGCTGGACGAGGCCGCGGGGAAGCTCGACCAGCTCGGGGCACCTCGGAAGAAGCCCGACCAGCTATGAGAAACTTGGAGGTAGCTCACTCAGTGTTTTTCAGCTAGAAGGAGCTGATGGACTAGCTCACTCAGCTGGAGCAGCTAGTGGTCAGCTCAACTCAGCTCGATGAAGTGAATGATAAGAATGGATCATGGGAAAACTAAATCTAGGTCTATAAATAGACCATGGGATTTAGAAGGATTGAATAAGATGAAGATATCAAGCTGTAATGTATCACAGCTGGGTGATGCGAACAAGAAGCTCAACCAGCTGGACGGAGCTCACTTGGAGTTCAAGTAGAGTGTGTCAACTCCCTGAGCTGGATGGACTAGCTCACTCAGCTGGGTCAGCTGGGGATCAGCTCATCTCAGCTAGACAGAGTGTTAAGGTCTCGGGCAGTTGGACCGGTCCGGGCTATGGTCGGGTCAGCCGGTTGGGTCTTATGGTCCGGCCATTGGGCCAATGGCTTGGGAAGGGTATGGGCTCGGTTCAAGGAATTCTGGAAGGGTCCAGGATAACTAGGAACTGCTATATGGCAGTTATAGGCGAATGGATACAAGGGGACGCAGTTATGGCCGAAAGGATGCCATGGGCCAAAAGGTGCCCATTTCCCACCAAATGGTGTCTCCCTAGCCAGGGCAGTTACCCACGCCTTCTTCTTTATAACAAGGACCCTGTGCACGGAAATAACCATCATTTATCATAGGAAAAACAGAGATACAAGTCATGGGACAGAGAAAAATAAGGAGAGATCCAAATCTGCCTTAAAAGGGATATTGTGGAGATTAAGCAACTCATCTTTCTTCTATCTAAGGAAGGTAAGTCCGCGGTCTTACAAGAACTCCAGGGCTTCTTTCTACACCCTGAAACACAAATAAAACATAGAAAAACAGAGATATGGTAGGATTCAATCATCCAAGACAGAGATGCATTCATAGGCAAAAAAGAGGCAGTTTTGGAGGGCAATGAAGAAAGGAGTTGAGGACAACCCTGTGATGAGTTTTGATTAATGTTGGGCACGGCCTAAGCTTCTTCTACATCCATAAAATACACGCAATAGCCAGGAGAGGATATGGAGGGCCGGAAAGCACTTCCAATGGTTGAGACAGCCTTGAAGGCAGATGTGTGTAGAAAGGCCGTTTCATGGGTATTGAAGGGGGAAGTGATGCACGACCCTTGGGTGGAGTTCAATCATGTATGATCACTTCCCAGGCTTCCTAAGTGTCTTGGGAACACACGCAAATATCCAGGAGAGAAGGGAGAAGGCCGGACTTCACTCTTAATGACATGAACAGCCTTGAAGGAAATGCATTGTAGAAAACAGTTTCATGGGAGTTCCATGGAAGGGAAGTTTATGAACGACCTTTGATGGAGTTTGATCATTGAAGATCAGGTCCTAGGCTTCCTCTACAATCATATAATACACGTAAAAAGCCAGGGAAGAAGAGAGATGAACAGAGTTCACTCTTAAAGGCCAAAGAAGCCTTATAGGTGTATAAGGTGGGGATTAAGCAACAACAAGATTAAGTTTGACTTGGGAAAGGCAAGGCCGACTGGAATGGATTTCAGAGGAAAGAAGAAAGAATTGTAAAGGGGCTTTAAGACTCCAGGACACACGTTCAAGGTAACGGGTATGACCAAGAACAATGGGCCAAGATCATGGATCGGGTTGATCATGATTTTGGGGCGGTTTGTAATGGTTATATCATATCTCTTCCTTGTCTATTTAAATTACTTTACATTCATTATATACTCTCTATTGACATGAGGAAAAGATTGGTTTAATCTCGGAAGTGGCTTGGTAAAGGGTCAAGGTAAAGTTCTAAGTAACACCAAACATGAACATGGTTCAAGGGACTGCCCATGAACAGTTCTCATATGATCCGAATCGATTTGTTAGATTTCAATTATGGGAATCTATTAGTGGTGATTTATCATGAATTATCATGAATTTTAATTAGTTTTTGGAGCAGGTTTGAAGGATATCATTTTTGGGCCAGGGACTCATTCTAAGGACCGACAAAAGCATTGAGCTGGTGTGGTTAATCAAGGAAGGCCGTGTGTTATCTGATTTTGGCAAGGATGGACGACCTGATCCATAGATGATGAATCAAGGTGTCTGATCTGATTGATCAAAGGATGCATCGGTTGTAAGAGCAAGACTGATCAGGTTCAATGGGACATGGTTCCATGGCCGGTTAGGTATATGTGAAGACTCATCAGGTCTGAGTCATGTGGGGTTGTTGGTTGATTGACTTAGGATCTGATGAGTATTGTTAGTCCAAGAGAGGGACTTGGTATCATATTCTACAAAGCATACGGATGATGCATGAGCGGAGAAGAGCCAGATGCATGTCATTTACCATTGAACACTTCCCAAGGTTACTTGGTCAGTGGGGATGGTTGGTTGAATGACTAAATACCCAAGGGGAGATGTATATGCAGGTATAAGAGAGTTGGACGAGTTGGCAGGGAGCTGGCCTCAGCTATCTTGTAGCTCGATCAGCTGGAAGAGAGTAGATGGAACCTCATGTAAAGTGGTTCAGCTTAGCTAGCTGGATGAGCTAGCTAAACAAGCAGAGGCAGCTGTCCTTAGCTCGGTTCTAGCTAGCTGAGGTGACTTGGCTCCAGGAGCTGGATGAGCTAGCTAAGTCAGCTAAGAGGATGAGCTAACCAATTCAGCTGGACCGATGAGCTAACAAGCTCCGTGGATGTGGCAAAGGTATAACTTAGCAATTACTTGGATAAAAGTAGTAACTTGTTAGGATGCTGGTAGAACGGTTTAGGGGAATGGAACCGCAGAATCGTATGACTTGGTTTGGGTTCAGAATCGCTCTCTAAGCTAAAAGGTAGTTGTAATACTAACCAAGGGCTGAGGTGGTTCGACCGGACAAGTGTTAGATTGGTTTTAGACCAATGGTTAATATAGTATAATCCGCTGCGTATGAGTTGAACTGATCTAAGGTAGGGAATGAGTAAGGTAGTCTTGAGCTAAGATCTAAGTTAGCCCTCGCCTATGGGCGATAATAAAGATAAAGGGCGAAAAATTTAGAGGTTCGAGCGACGTGAGACTTGCCCGCGGCCTGGAAGGCCGGATCGGGTCTTACATTCAATTTGCAGTAGTATACTCAAGCTCAAAAAATTCAAATAACAGCCACTGAGTTCTATGATTATGCCTTGAGCTGGTGGGATCAGTTGGTGACCACTAGGAGACACAACCAGGAGTATCCATTTGAATCATGGCAAGAGATGAAATCCATCATGCGCGAAAGGTTTGTTCCAAGTAACTACCACCGTGATCTACATCAGAAACTAAGGAAGCTCATCCAAGGATCAAGGACCATAGAAGAGTACTTTCAAGAAATGGAGTTACTTATGTTGAGAGCAAACATCTCTGAAGATAGAGAAGCCACTATGTCAAGGTTTTTGTCATGTCTCCAATCATGGGTAAGATTACCGGGACGGAGCATGGCGCAAGGACACGCACCAGTCAGGTCATGTGACCTAAAGATAAGCGTTCCATGGACGAAAAGAAAGGCTAAGGGCTTCAGGACATTGAGACTTAACTAAATGTAGAAGGAAACAAGCTCAAAAGAGCTGGACAAGCCATTCTGTAGCTGGACGAGGCCGCGGGGAAGCTCGACCAGCTCGGGGCAACTCGGAATAAGCTCGACCAGCTAGGTTAAGCTCGATGAAGTGAATGATAAGAATGGATCATGGGAAAACTAATTCTAGGTCTGAAAGTAGACCAAGGGACTTAGAAGGACTGAATAAGATGAAGATATCAAGCTGTACGAAGTGTATCACAGCTGGGTGATGCAAACATGAAGCTCAACCAGCTGGATGGAGAGCTCAAGTAGAGTGTGTCAGCTCCCTGATCTGGATTGACTATCTCAATCAGCTAGGTCATCTAAGGATCAGCTCAACTCAGCTAGACAGAATGTTGGAAGCTTGGACCATTGGGTCGGCTCCGGGCAGTTACCGGGCCGGTTGGTTGGTCAATGATGGCTATGAACCGGTGGGCACTTGGGATTGGAACATGGGCTTTGGAAACCATCCTGGGCTTGTGTGTGACGTGTCTAAGGGCAGTTAGGCATGTCAGGGACGTCTGGTAACTGCCTTAGGCGAATGGGTGCCATCTGGACCATTGATTAAATCAATGGCCAGAATTGATACCGAAGGGATGCAATGGTTAAGAAGTAACCACCCCTTCTTCTATATAAGGAAGGCAAGTCCGTGCCTTTGTAGGAACGCCAGAGATTCTTCCTACACCCTGAAAAAAAAAAGAAAAAGAGAGAAAACAGGGAGATGGTCGGATTCAATAGTCCAAGGCAGAGATGCATTCAAAGGCAACAAAGAGGCAGTTTTGGAGGGCAATGAAGAAAGGAGTTGAGGACGACCCTCTGATGAGTTTTGATTAATTTTTGGCATGCCCTAGGTTTCCTATAAATCCATATAATACACTCAAATAACCAGGAGAGGATATGGAGGGCCGGAATGCACTTCTAATGGTTGAGACAGCCTTGAAGGCAGATATGTGTAGAAAGGCAGTTTCATGGGTACTGAAGGGGGAAGTGATGCACGACCCTTGGGTGGATTTTAATCATGTATTGACACATCCCAGTGTTCCTATGTGTCTTTGGAACACACTAAAATATACAGGAGAGAAGGGAGAAGGCCGGACTTCACTTTCAAGGGCATGAACAGCCTTGAAGGCAATGCAGTGTAGAAAACAGTTTTATGGGAGTTCCATGGAAGGAAAGTTATGAACAACCTTTAATGGAGTTTTATCATTGAAGATAATTTCCTATGATTCCTCTACAGCCTGGTAACACACGAAAATGGTCAGGGAAGAAGAGGGATGGCCAGAGTCCACTTCCCATGGCCAAAACAGCCTTAAGGGTGGATGTGTGTGGAGACTAAGCAACAACAAGGTATGGATCCATTTGGGAAAGGCAAAACCGACTGGAGTGGATCCCAGAGGCAAGGAGAAATAATTGGAAAGGTGCTTTAAGGCTCCAGGACACACATTCGGTTTGATTAGGACTTTGGGGCGGTTTTGTCTTGGTTATATCCTACCTCTTCCTTTTCTGTTTAAAATACTTTCCCTTCATTTTATACTCTAATTGGCATGAGAAACAGGGTGGTTTGGTCTTGGAATTCGCTTGGTAAAGGGCCAAGGTCATGTTTTAAGTAAAACCAAACATGAATATGGTTCATGAGGACTGCCCATGAACAGTTCTCATATAATCCAAATGGATTTGGTGGATTCCAAAGATGGGAATCTCTTAGTTGTGATTTATCATGAATTATCATGATTTTTAATTAGTTTTTGGAGCATGTTTGCAGAATGTCATTTTTGGGCCAGAGATTCAATCTAAGGACCCACACAAGCATTGAGCTGGTGCGGTTATTCAAGGAAGGCTGTGTGTGATCTGATCATGGGGAAGGATGGACGACCTGATCCATAGATGATGGATCAAGGTGTCTGATCTGGTTGATTAGAGGATGCACCGGTTGTAAAAGCAAGACTGATCGGGTTCATTGAGACATGGTTCCATGGCCGGTTAGGGGAGGTACTTGTTATTATATCCTACCAAGCGTGAGAACATTGGATGATGCATTAGCTGATAGGAGCAAGTTACAGAACTTTGCTGTTGAAGACTTCCCAAAGGTTACTTGGTCTGTGGGGATGGTTGGTTGAATGACTAAGTACCCAAGGGGAGGTGTTTATGCAGGTATAAGAGATTTGGACGAGTTGGCAGGGAGATGGGCGCAGCTAACTTGTAGCTCTATCAGCTGGAAGAGAGCAGATGGAACCTCAGGTGAAGTGGTTCAGCTTAGCTAGCTGGATGAGATAGTTAAACAAGCTGAGGCATCTGGCCTTAGCTCCGTTCTAGCTAGTTGGGTTGAGTCGACTCGATGAGCTGGATGAGCTAGCTAAGTAAGCTAAGATGATGAGCTAAACAATTCAGCTGGACCGATGAGCTAACAAGCTCCGTGGATGTGGCCAAGGTATGACTTAGCAAATACTTGGATAAAGTAGTATCTCGCTAGGATGCTGGTAGAACGATTTAGGGGAATGGAATCTCAGAATTGTATGACTTGTACCATGTAAGATCTATAAGCTGTAAGGTAGTTAAGTGAACTAACCAAGGCATAGACGATTAGATTGGACAAGTGTTAGATTGGTTTTAGACCAATGGTTAATATAGTATAATCTGCTGCGTATGAGTTGAACTTATCTAAGCTAGGGAATGACTAAGGTAGTCTTGAGCTAAGATCTAAGTTAGTCCTCGCCTATGGGTGATAATATAGATAAAGGGAGAAAAAATTAGAGGTTCGGTCCGGAAGAGGACCGAGTGACGTGAGGCTTGACTGCGGCCTTGAAGACCGGATCGGGTCTTACAGTTTTTTAGGAGGACTCAACTGAGAGATTCAAGACAATGTTGATATGCAACACTATGTTGAGATGCAACACTATGTTGCACAAAGCTATCCTTGTGGAACAGCAACCCAAGAGGAAGGGACACTCTCGGACCAACTATGGAGCTTCAAGGTATCTAGCAACTAAAGAAGAGAAACCAGCCTACACTAAGGAGAGTAAGACATATCCTAAATAAGAAACAAAACCAAATGCCATCTTTGGAAAAGATAAAGGGAAGGCCGAAGCTACCAGTTCAAGAGCTAGGGATGCTAAATGCTTCAAATGCCAGGGAAGAGGGCACTATGCCAGAGTGCACCAACAAATGAATCATGACCTTACTGGAAAATGGAGAATATGAGTCTGAGGACTATAGGTCCGAGCATGATCATGAGCAGTCTGAAGAAGAGTATGAAGAAGAACCAATAAAAGGATGATTGCTGGTGGCTAGAAGACTCCTGACCTACAAACCAAGACTGAGGAACTTGAGAAACGTGAGAACCTTTTCTATACAAGATGTCTGGTACAAGGCAAGGTTTGTAGTCTCATTGTAAATGGTGGAAGCTGCGTGAATGTTGCTAGTGAAACTATCGTCCAGAAGTTGGGATTAAATGTCCAGAGACATCCAACGCCTTATTGGTTGCAATGGCTTAATGAAGAAGGAGAAGGAGAAACGAAGGTTTCCAATCAAGTAATGGTTCCTATATCCATTGGGAGGTATGAAGATGAGGTTCTATGTGATGTACTACCTATGGGAGCAAGCCACATACTTCTTGGACGACCTTGGCAATCTGATACACATGTGATACATGATGGGTTCTCTAACAAGCAATCCTTTGAGTTAAAAGGCCGCAAGACAGTCTTGGTTCCCTTGTCACCAAAAAAAGTTCAACAAGGCCAACTTAATCTTTAAAAGAAGAAGAGAATTGACCTCAAAGAAGATTGATCTAAGCAACACAACTTCGATGGTAAAACCAGTGACAACAAAAGATCCCTCTACTCTAATCAATACGCTCCTTGCTTGTCTTTAAAGAAACTCTTTTAAACCTAACTGAGCTTACACCGGAGTATCTGAGTGAAATGGTTTCTCTTTTGCAAGAGTTTCAAGACGTGTTTCTAGAAGACAATCCTATTGGCTTACCTCCAATGCGTGAAATTGAGCGTCAGATCGACTTTGTCCCTAGATCAACACTTCCAAACCGTCAAGCATATAGAACGAATCCGGTTGAAACCAAGGGGTTGCAAAGAAAAGTGGAAGAGCTGATGGAGAAAGGCCACATTCGTGAAAGTATGAGCCCATGTGCTGTTCTTGTCTTCCTCATTCCTAAGAAGGATGGAAGTTTGCGAATGTTTGTTGATTGTAGAGCTATCAACAATATCACAGTGAAGTATCGACACCCTATTCCTAGATTAGATGATATACTTGATGAATTATATGGTTCTTCCATCTTCTCTAAGATAGATTTAAAGAGTGGATATCATCAAATTAGGATGAAAGAGGGAGATAGTGGAAGACTGCATTCAAAACTAAACTTGGATTGTATGAATGGTTAGTTATGCCATTTGGATTGACAAATGCACCTAGTACATTCATGATGTTAACGAATCATGTCCTTAGGTCTTTCATTGGCATCTTTGTAGTTGGATATTTTTGGTGATATCCTGGTCTACAGCAAATGTCTAGAAGAGCATATAGAACATCATAGGGCCGTCCTAATGTTCTAAGGAAAGAAAAGCTTTATGCTAATCTAAAGAAGTGTACATTTTGTATGGATAACTTGGTTTTCTAGGCTTTGTTGTTAGTGCAGATGGTGTCAAGGGTTATCAAGAAAAGATCAAAGCAATTCAAGAATGGCCAAATCCAACTACTGTGGGGGAAGTAAAAAGCTTTCAAGGACTAGCTGGCTCTCTATAGGCGTTTTGTAAAAGACTTCAGTACTCTAGCAGCTCCACTGACTGCAGTGATCAAGAAAGATGTGGGATTCAAGCGGGGAGAAGCTCAAGAAACCGCATTCCAAAAGAGAAGCTTACTCAATCTCCTCTCTTAATACTTCCTGATTTTGCAAAAAACATTTGAGATTGAATGTAATGCCTCAAGGATTGGTATTGGTGCTGTTCTTATGCAGGAGAAGAGACCCATAGGTTACTTTAGTGAGATACTTGGAGGAGCTACCCTCAACTATGCTACCTATGACAAAGAATTATATACCTTGGTGAGAGCTCTACAAACATGGCAATATTATCTCTGGCCCAAGGAATTTTTCATTCACACGGATCATGAATCTGTCAAGTACCTAGAAGGACAAAACAAGCTTAGCAAGAGGCACGCAAGGTGGGTCGAATTCATTGAGACTTTCCCATATGTGATCAAATACAAACAAGGTAAAGAAAACATAGTTGCTGATGCACTTCTCGAAGGTATACTCTTTTGACCACTCTTGATGCTAAGTTGCTAGGTTTTGAAAAAATTAAGGACATGTATGAAACTCATCTTGATTTTAATGAAGCTTACATGACTTGTGAGAAGTTTTCTGCAGGTCATTACTTCAGGAAGGATGAATTTTTGTTTTATGATAATCGATTGTGTGTGCCTAATTTTTCACTAAGAGACTTTTTTGTTCTGGAATCCCATGGAGGAAGTCTAATGGGAAATTTTGGGATTGCCAAGACTCTTACGGTTTTGCAGGATCATTTCTATTGGCCACACATGAAAAGAGATGTTGAGATAATCTGTTGAAGGTGTGCAACTTGAAAACAAGCTAAGTGTAAAGTCCATTCTCACGGTTTGTATACTCCCTTGCCCATTCCTTATCACCCTTGGAATGACATTTCTATGGACTTCATTGTAGGATTGCCTAGAACTAGAACCCGAAAGGATTCTATCTTTGTTGTTGTTGATAGGTTCTCAAAAATGGCACACTACATAGCTTGTCATAAAACTGATCATTGGAGGATTACTTACAATAACATTGCAACAAGAAGAAAGTCTTGGAAAAGGTTTGATGATTCAAGATACCTTGGCCACCATTCAAGCTATCTCTTCATCAAACTGAGTTAGAAACTAGGCAAGACACTTTGTGTGTGCTGTTTTCCTTGCTCTTGGCTTTTTCCCAAGTTTTTTTACGGAGGAAGGTTTTTAACGAGGCCAAAACTTCTCTTACATATCCCCTAGGTGCTATCTCCGTTCAAGACTACTAAGGAAGACCAACCTTATGTTATATTTATCCTATGCTTTTTATTTCATGCTTTAGTGTTCAAAAACTCATTAAGTTAGACGCGTTCTCTTTAGTCTCTTTGTTTTCCCGAGACCTTGTGCATGTACAAGGATCTCTCTATTTATTTGGGACGAAAACCCTTCTATGAAGCAATCAACCTTTTATCTATCTCTCTCGTATTCTCTCTTCTCTTTCAGTCGAAGCATCCTCTGGTGTGTCATATCCACAAACCTTAAGGGCTTCTACTTGGTGTGTAATGTCCGATCTAGTTGCCTAGGAGTATCATTAGTTGTTTCCGCAACCTATTGTGTCACTAATCGATCCACAACCTTGAAGAACTTGAGGACCTGATTCGTCCTTGCAAGGATCTATCCCCCATCAACCAGAGAAGCATCCTAGGAGTGTATTAACATTCATTAGCATAATGTCCTCTTCCTTGACATTTAAAGAATTTGAGATCTCTAGCTCTTGAACTGGTAGCTTCGGTCTTCCTTTAATCCTTCCCAAAGATGGCACATGGTTTCACTTCTTCTTTAGGATATGGTTTTCTCTCCTTAGTGTAGGTCGGCTTCACCTCTTTTGGCGTTTGAAACCTTTAAGTTCCATAGCTAGCACGAGGGTGTCCCTTTCTCTTGATTTGTTGCTCCAGAAGGATAGATTTGTGCAACATCTCTTCTAACTCAAGTGTTTCATCTCCACAGTGTCTTGAATCTCGCAGTTGAGTCCTCCTAGAAAACGAGACAAGGTGGCTTCTCTATCTTCAGAAATACTTGCCCTCAACATAAGAAGCTCCATCACTTGATAGTATTCCTCTACTGTCCTTGATCCTGTGAGAATTGAAAGAATATAGTGAAGAGTATGTGCGAATGAATGTTTGGTCGTGTGTATCAAAAAGAATGAGAGATGGTTGATGGAAACTAACAACAAGCTAGGGAGAGTATTTGAGAGAATAAAGATATTTGAGTATCAAGAGTATTGGAGAGGTTGGATTCGTGAGTTACTAGAGAGAATAGCGAGACTGAGAGAATGAATGAGTATTGTAACCAAGTATATGAAGAAAGAGCTCTTCACTCTCCCTTAAACAAATCAGTTACATGAGAGGCCTTTAAATAGGCAATATGCACATAATAAATTAATGTAAATCTAGACAAACATAAACAAATGCTTTTCTGGGAAGTAGAAGTGTCCAAGAGGGTAAGGACAAGGGGAGGCTCGTCCAGCTGAGGAGAAACGGACATGAGAGAGATAGTGACCAGGTCTGATGAGTGAAAGTGACAGGCCAGCAACAGCTCTCTCCTTAAGCTTAACATGTGACTTTCTTCCATATTTGAATTTAAATCTGGTCAAACCCTCTACCAACGGTTTCCTTAGCTTCTGGAGACCCTCAGCTCATGTTCGCATCAGTACCATGCCTCCCAAGGCAAGTTACGCCATAGTGGATTGCTTGTGATCCAAGTCTGTACAGACAGTCTTCTTTCTCTCAAGTAATCAGACTATTCTCTTCTTCTTATCTCTTTATTTCATTCCAATATTCTTCTCTTGATTTTCTTTGTGCAGGTCATCTTGATCACACTCAGCCATGCTTCTTCCTTTTCCATTTAACAATAACTTGGTTCACAAGTCGGTATGAACCAGTCTCAATTTGAAGTATCCAGATCACTTCTTCTTGTTGTCTTCTTTATTTATCATCATCCATACTTGGATCATGAGCCAGCTTCTTCTTGTGGACATTACCTTCTTCATTTCAACACTCCCCCTCAAGCATGACCATAGGAGACCTGTGAGAATAGACAGAATATGGTGAGAATGAAAATATGTGAGAGTCTGGTTGATAGAAAACAAGATAATAGATGAGAGACAAGAGTATGAGGCATAATTGCCTTAAATGAGGGAATGAGAGATTTTAGTGATGTTGAGAATGTTTGTGAGTGTGAGGTCGTGTGACCCGAGACTAAGAGACTTGAGAGAGTATAAGAACTAGAGAATAGGAGATTGGGTGAAGGAGAGACTTAACTCTCACTTTAGAGAGTATGAGAGATTATGGAGAGTTTAAGAGAGTTTCTGAGTATGAGAGAGTGTATGAGACTTAGAGACAATATGAGAGTGTGTGAACCAGAGAGATTAATGAAGGAGGAGGCTCAATTCTCCTTAGAGATTTCGTAGGTTACATGTGGGGGCTTTATAGCCAAGACACAAAGAACTCACAAGATAGCAAACATATTAAACTAACAATATAAGAACTAATAATATTGTATGGAAAGATTATTCAGAACTTGCTTGATGAGGACATAGAACCAGACATCAACATCCCAACACTAAGACAAGCACCAAGAACAAGATCAGGAACCAAAGGGGTGATTGCAAGCTTCTATCAAGCCATTGAAGGATTGTTTGCCAAGGCTAATAGCAACCCCAACTTAGATGACATGACAAACCATCTAGACAAGCTCTCCATTTCTGGATCAGAGGTTATAAAGACTCAACCTTATATTATACAAGACGGTCCAAAAGATAATGATATCCTATGGTCTATCATTCCTCACAAGGAGATCGTTTCCTTATTCACCATCTCCCCACTTAAGTGAAAACGGTGAGTATCAAAGGGAAGAGGCAAGCTTTTAAACGACATCACTCCACACTTCTTCTCTTCTCCTAACCCCAAGGGCTACCTTACCACAATTCAAATCCACCAGAAAGGTAAGTAAGGAAAGCACATTTCAATATTTTATTTACTTGATTTTCCTTGCAGTTTTTGGGTCTTTTATTTATTTCATTTTCGAATAAACAAGGCATTGTTTAGCCTTTTGCTTTCATCAGGTCCTAAGATTGAGTCATTGTATTAAATTTGCTTCAAAGACCCCTAGAAGGGCATAGCTGCATCGGCATGTATATAAGCCCCTATGAGCAGCCTTGTATTTTTTTAACCTTTATGAAATATATGAGTCAGTTTGCCCTAGCAACTAAACCGAATATCATCTCACTCCATTTCCATCCGCAAGAACTCACTCCATTCTCATCTTTCATCCATCCACCAAAGCTTGATACTTGTCCTCTATCCGTCCAGTCTGAGAAGGATGCTTTCCGTGCCCATATCATTTTGGTATCAGAGCCGAAAGGCTCCTAATAAGGAATAAGCAATGGGAGATAGTACTTCATCCACTGATGCTGCGACCATAGCCCAACTCTTAGCTACCAAGCAATCCATCAGTGAAAGGATGGCTCGGCTAGAGCAGAACCAACAAGCTCAGGCCAATAACCCAAACAACAACCCGGCAAGAGACCAACAAAGGCGACAAGAAAACCCACCAGAAGAAGATGGGACTGATAGTGAGATGCCTAGTTTGGAAGAAGAAGAGCAACACCCTCCACCTAGGAGGAATGCCAGAGACAAAGGAAGGAACCGGGGCAGAAACTATGATCAAGAAGAAGAGCATCCATGGTAAGGAGGCAAGGACTTGAAGCTCACGCCACAAACCTTTGCTGGAAAGGTTAATCCTGATGCTTACATTGATTGGGAAACAAGGATGGAATAAATCTTTGATTACTATAACTACACAGAGGCAAGGAAGATCTCTCTAGCTGCTGCTCAACTCACTGACACTGCCTTGTCATGGTGGGATAGGGAGACTTCAGAAAGGAGAAGGCTTAAACGTGGTCCTATTACTCTTTGGGATGACATGAGAGCCTTACTGAGGAAGAGATATGTGCCAAGTTATTACTACAGAGACTTGCAAAAGAGGTTTAGGAAGCTCACCCAAGGGAACAGGTCAGTAGAAGAATACTATGAGGAGTTTGATGCACTCAGGAACCGTCTGGAGGTACAAGACTCTAAAGAGACCTTGATGGCCCAATTCTTAGATGGGTTACAAGACCGGATTACAAGAAAGTGGAAAGGTAAAACTATGAGCATTTCCATGACTTGTTGCACTATGCTATTCAAGCCGAGCAACATATCAAGAGGAAGACCATAGCCACCAGTAGAGGCAAGAGTATTTGGACACCACCAGTACAAAAGAACAAAGACAAAGGCAAGTCCATTGAAGTGGAGAGCCGGTTCAAGAAGAATCCAGCACCAGAGGCTTCCAAGAGCAACAAGACTGATCAAGGGAAGGGTGCTGCACCTAGGAACCGTGACATTACTTGCTACAAATTTCAAGGATAGGGACATTATGCTCGAGACTGTCCCAACCAGAGAGTAATGATCCTCAGAGAAGATGGAGGATATGAGACTCAAGAAGAGGCTGAAGGAGAAACGGCTGGTACTGATGAAGAGATCATTGACTATCCAGATGAGGGAGAGATACTTGTGACCAGGAGAGCCCTAAGTGCTATGTTTGAGCCAGAAATCATTCAAAGGGAAAACATTTTCCACACTAGATGCACCATAGACTCTAAGGTATGCAGTCTGATCATTGATGGTGGCTCGTGTACTAATGTTGCTAGCAAGTACTTGGTTGACAAGTTAGGCCTCAAGAATACCAAACATCCAAAGCCATACCGTCTCAAGTTGTTAAATGATGAGACTGAGTTGAAGATTGGTGAGCAAGTGGTGATCCCATTCAGGATAGGCAGATATGCTGATTAGGTGACTTGTGATGTAGTTCCTATGCAAGCTGGACATCTCCTGCTGGGGAGACCTTGGCAGTTTGACAAGGAGACAATCCACAATGGCCGCACCAACTTCTACAGCTTCACTCACAACAACCACAATCACAACCTTGCTCCTTTGACACCACAGCAAGTCCTAGACATGCAAAAAGAGATGGACAAAGGTAACAAGGCAAGTAAGACTAACCTTTACATCATTTCCGAACAAGTTTTAAAATCATTAGAGTGCAAAACACAGGTGCTACTAATGATCTTTAAGGAAGGTGTATTGACAGGTTATGAGGAACAAGAACTTCCCCCATCCGTAGTTCAAACTCATTGAGAGGTTCGAGGATATATTTCCAAAAGACATACCCACTTGTTTACCACCTATTAGGGGAATAGAACACCAGATTGATCTCATCCCAGGAGCTCCCTTGCCAAACCGCCCAGCCAATAGGGTGAACCCAGAGGAAGCCAAAGAACTAGAGAAGCAGGTGCAAGACTTGATGGATAAGGGATACATCAAGGAGAGTCTAAGCCCTTGTGCAGTTCCAGTTTTGTTAGTGCCAAAGAAAGAAGGGACTTGGAGGATGTGTGTTGACTTCCGTGCCATCAACAACATAACCATCAAGTACAGACACCCAATACCAAGGCTTGATGACATGCTTGATGAGCTTAGTGGTGCACTATCGTTTCCAACATAGACCTGAAGAGTGGTTATCACCAGGTTAGAATGAAGGAAGGTGATGAGTGGAAGACTGCCTTTAAAACCAAAAGGGGACTCTACGAGTGGCTAGTCATGCCATTTGGTCTCACCAATGCTCCAAGCACCTTCAAGCACCTCATGAACCATGTCTTAAGGGCACACATCTGTAAGTTTGTAGTTGTTTACTTTGATGATGTTTTGATCTATAGCACTAGCTTAGAAGATCATCTTAAAAATCTTGAAAGGGTTTTGGAAACACTGTGCCTAGAACATCTATATGCTAACCTTAAGAAGTGTACCTTTTGCACTGATCAACTAGTATTCCTAGGCTTTGTTGTTAGTTCACAGGGATTGAAAGTAGATGAGGAGAAGATCAAAGCAGTGCAGGACTGGCCTACCCCAACTACCATCGGCCATGTGAGGAGTTTCCATGGTTTGGCCAGTTTCTATAGGAGGTTTGTCAAAGACTTCAGCACCATAGCAGCCCCACCGACATCAGTGATCAAGAAGGATGTTGCCTTCAAATGGGGAACTGAACAGGAAGAAGGATTTCAAAAACTTAAAACTAGCTTAACTAATGCTCTTGTTTTGGTTTTGCCAAACTTTGACAAAACTTTTGAGATTGAATGTGATGCCGCAGGAACAGGTGTGGGAGCCGTGTTAATTGAAGGAGGAAAACCAGTAGCATTCTTCAATGAGAAGTTACATGGGGCAACCCTCAACTACCCTACCTATGAAAAGGAGTTGTATGCTCTAGTAAGGTCACTAGAGACTTGGAAACACTACCTCTTATCCAAGGAATTTGTGTTCCACACTGACCATGAGACACTCAAGTATCTGAGGGGGAAAAACACTTTTAAGAAGAGGCATTCCCGCTGGTTAGAGTTTGTAGAATCATTCCCCTATGTGATCAAGTACAAGAAGGGGAAGGAGAACATTGTAGCTGATGCCTTATCAAGGAGACATGCGCTTATATCACTGATGGAGGCTAAGGTTATGGGTTTTGAAGATATCAAGGATCAATATGGAGAGGATCCTGACTTCGGAGACATCTACAAGCAGTGTAGACAAGGAGCATTTGGGTCCTTCTTTCAGCAAGATGAGTTCCTTTTCAGGGACAAGAGGTTATGCATTCCACAAGGCTCAATGCGTGATCTGATCCTGAGAGAGGCACATGGAGGAGGTCTCATGAGACATTTTGGCCGAGATAAGACCCTCAGCATTGTAGCTGAGCACTTCTTCTGGCCGCACTTGAGAAGAGATGTAGAGAGGTTCTGTGTAAGGTGCATCATTTGCCTCAAAGAAAAATCCAGGTTACATCCTCATGGATTATACATTCCTTTGCCTATTCCTGACCTACCTTGGATAGACATTTCCATGGATTTTGTCCTAGGATTGCCAAAGATCAGAAACAAGGATTCCATCTTTGTGGTAGTAGACAGGTTCTCTAAGATGGCACTATCCATTCCTTGCAACAAAACCAATGATGCATCCCAAACTGCTGACTTATTCTTCAAGGAAGTGGTGAAGTTTCATGGCATCCCTAGAACCATTGTTTCTGACCGAGACACCAAGTCCTTGAGCCATTTTTGGAGAACACTTTGGAGGAAGCTGGGAACTAAGCTACTTTTTTCCACAACCTGCCATCCACAGACTGATGGTCAGACTGAGGTTGTGAACCGCGCACTCTCCACTCTACTGAGAGCCATGGTTGGTAAGAACTTGAAGAATTGGCTTGATTGCCTACCTTTCATTGAGTTTGCTTATAACCGAGTTCCACACTCTGCTACTAAGCTATCACCTTTTGAGATTGTGTATGGATTTAAGCCGACAACACCTCTGGATCTCCTACCTATTCCCCACAAGGACCATATGATTAGTCAAGAAGGAGAGACTAAGGCCGAGTTGATGCAGAAGATTCATGAGAAGGTCAAGGCTAACTTAGAGAACCAGAATGAGCTGAACAAGAAGCAAGCTGATAAGGGAAGAAATGAGGTTTCTTTTGAACCAGGAGATTGGGTTTGGTTACACATGAGATCAGAAAGGTTCCCTAGCCAGAGGAAGTCTAAGCCATCCCCTAGAGGAGACGGTCCTTTCAAAGTCCTGAAGAAGATCAATGACAATGCATACCAGCTGGAGCTGCTAGGCGATTTTAATGTATCTTGTACATTCAATGTGTCTGATCTATCTTATTTTCATGCAGATGAAATTGTTCTGAGGTCAGAACCTTCTAAAAAGGGAGAGAATGATGAGGACATAGAACCAGACATCAACATCCCAACCCTAAGAAAAGCACCAAGAACAAGATCAGGAACCAAAGGGGTGATTGCAAGCTTCTGTGAAGCCATTGAAGGATTGTTTGCCAAGGCTAATAGCAACCCCAACTTAGATGACATCACAAACCGTCTAGACAAGCTCTCCATTTTCGGATCAGAGGTTATAGAGACTAAACCTTATATTATACAAGACTGTCCAAAAGATAATGCTATCCTATGGTCTATCATTCCTCACAAGGAGATGGTGTCCTTATTCACCATCTCCCCACTTAAGTGAAACGGTGAGTATCAAGGGGAAGAGGCAAGCTTCTAAACGACATCACTCCACACTTCTGCTCTTCTCCTAACCCCAACGGCTACCTTACCATAATTCAAATCCACCAGAAAGGTAAGTAAGGTAAGCACATTTCAATATTTTATTTACTTGATTTTCCTTGCAGGTTTTGGGTCTTTTATTTATTTCATTTTCGAATAAACAAGGCATTGTTTAGCCTTTTGCTTTCATTAGTTCCTAAGATTGAGTCATTGTATTAAATTTGCTTTAAAGATCCTTAGAAGGGCATAGCTGCATCAGCGAGTATATAAGCCCCTATAAGCAGCCTTGTATTTTTTAACCTTTATGAAATATATGAGTGAGTTTGCTGTAGCAACTAAAACTCTAAGTCTTTCTGTGTGTGTGAGAAGCAGCATTGAGAGCAACCTAGTCTTATCAAGCTCATTTTCATAGATTTTGTGGCGACTTTCGATCCATCTGACTGAGTTCATCACTCTATTCACTCCATCTCCATCCCTTGTCCTTGTTGAGAGGTTTATACGAACAAGCAGCTTGGATCCATCCTCCATCTACACGCCATCATCCATCCAGTGAGATAGCAAGTTGGTTATACGACCACTTGTTGTTTCCCATCCTCCACAAGTCCATTGCAAGTACAAGTAAACCGGATATCATCTCATTCCATTTCCATCCGCAAGAACTCACTCCATTCTCATCTTCCATCCATCCACCAAAGCTTCATACTTGTCCTCTATCCGTCCAGTTTGAGAAGGGTTCTTTCCGTGCCCATATCATTGCTGGACAGACTGGTGTAGATCAGGCTGTTGTAGACAGACTGGAATGTCCAGAAGAGTTGAAAGGGACAGGAGGAGAGGCACAGCCTTCCTTGGTGACAGTGACATGTCTACACAACTCCTTATGCACCCATGTGACTTCTTCTTACTTAAATCAAACCAGATTGTTCCAATTGCCTTCAAACTGAATTTCCTTTACTTCTAGAACTTCACCCACGTCCACAAGGTCTTCCCCACCCACTCCTTGCCTTTCAAGTTAACTCTGGTTAGGTTTTCGATGACCTGTACACAGCTTCAAATCTTCCTACTTTTCTGTCCCGGTTTGAACCTTAATCTAGCTTGCTTCTTCTTCTTCTTCTTCTCTTTCTTTCATTATTCCAACAGATCCCTGGGCAAGCTTGGAACTAAGACTACTTGCCTCATTAAAAAACCTAAGGGTGGAAAACCTCATGGGATAAAACCAACACTTAGGGTAAAAGAGTGCAGTCATCTCAGCCGAGGAATTGGCCAGTGGGTTTATGAGCCTTATGATCAAGTTAAGGGAGTCATAAACCCTGGATCATGGCCCTTTTCGTTGAAAGTCATGCACTCCTTGTTTCAGACTCAGTTTAGGCGCCACTTGCTTTAGATTCAATCAGCCTTTCAGCCGCTTCTTATGACCAAAACATGTCTCCCCCTTTCTTCTGAATTGAACACTCCATTTAAAGGTTAACTCCAAACCTGCCTTTGCTCATGAGCTCAAAAGGTACCTTGTATAAGTTTCTGTAAGGCTAGTGAGGGGTGCTGAACGCTTAAATCCCTTATGCCACTTGCTTTTCAACCAGCCCGTGTATTGTCACTCTTGAAGATTTCAACATGTTGGGGGACTTTGCAACTCCATGATCTGCCACCATCATGTGATTGCTCAGCCAAGAATGTCCCCACTTGAATACTCCTTGTGTCCTTGCATATAGCTGGCCAGATTGTAAATCACCATTTTCTTGCTTCCTTAAGCTTCATCAACTAGGTACAAGCATACATGCTATGAGCTGATTCATAGCTTCCCAACTGAAGGTAACTCTTCTAACTCCATGTAGAAGCTGATCCATAGCTTTCCAACCAGAAGATAACTGTTCTAACTCCCACGCCTTGGGCTGATTCATAGCATTCCAATCAGCTTGCCTCTCCACCTGATCTTCTTTTCAAGTAGTCTCTGATGGCCATCGGTTCTAACACCAAGTTGTTGCTGTCCTTGCTGTTGTTTCTTTGACTTGTTATGAGGAAGAGGAAACACCAAAGCTTCATTTGATCTTCTGGTAGCTCACTGATTCCCCTCCTCAAGCTTGTCTGAGTAAAGGGAAAAGATTGTAGGAGAGCTTTGTGAAATGGGGTTACAAATATTAGAGAAGGCTTATGGAATCAAGAGAAGAAGGTTTAGGGGTGTCCGTACAACTGTCCGTACAAGTGACCGTACAGGCCGTACACTTTGGGTCGACCAAAAGTGAAAAGGGCGACCAAAGGTGAAAAATAGTTACCCGGAAGAGTTAACCTTAATCCATCTACTTTTCTACCTCGAGCTGAAGATAAGCGAACCTTATCCAGAAGAGAGCTCTTCCTTTGACAGGCTGGATCAGGTTGGAAAGTAGAAAGGATCTGGTCAAGATGCCAAAAGCATCTTGCAATCTCGGCCAAGTATT
This sequence comes from Moricandia arvensis, assembly GCA_905132765.1. NCBI lineage: Eukaryota > Viridiplantae > Streptophyta > Magnoliopsida > Brassicales > Brassicaceae > Moricandia > Moricandia arvensis. The sequence goes on from CAJHQP010000378.1 coordinate 143,604, forward strand.
CAAACCAAGGCGCACTCTCTCTTCCTGGTGGAACCACGTCTACACCTTAATCCCCTTTCATTTTGTGACCGTTTACGGATAGGATTAAGCCCTAATCCTCCTTCTCTATATATTGTAACTCTTGCCTCAGATTAATATTAAGCAATCATTCGAGTCTTTCTTATTTCTCTCTAAGTGTTCTTCATGTTCTTCATACTCGAAATGGTTTCTTAGTAAAGTCTCAACATTTTAGTCTCTAAATCTCTCAAAGTCTCTCTTAAACACTCTTCTACTCGTTTATACTCAGATTTTATTCAGCCTTTCATGGTATCAGAGCCAGGCTCATTTGAATATGGGTTTTGATTTCGTCTCTCAACGAAGAACACTCAAGAACACATCTTTCTATTCGTAAGGTTTCAAGATGGAAGGTGCCAAGACTATGGTGATTCCGGTGATAGTTAAGGGGGAAAACTATCTCCTATTGTCTCGTGTGGTGAAGACAGCAGTGGTGAGTAAGGATTTGTGGAACCACATCCTCCAGGATGAGGCTCCAAAACCCATTACTCATGAAGGGGACAAGGACGTTGTCGTTTGTGATGAAGTGAAGTGGATCCAGGAAGACAACCTGGTGATGTCCTTCCTTCAAAGCTCTTTAGATCCGTCGATCATAGAGGCTTATAGTTACTGTGAGAAGGCAAAGGACATGTGGGACACCCTCTAGAAGGTTTGTGGGAACATCTCAAACCTTACTCGAGTTTTTGAGATCAAACGAGCCATCAACAGCCTAGCACAAGAAGACATGGAGTTCACAAAACATCTTGGAAAGTTTAGAGGTTTTCGGTCTGAGCTAGAGATGTTGAGGCCGAGTACCACAGATACAGCTGCGTTTAATGAGAGGAGGGAGCAAGATAAAGTATTTGGCTTGCTTCTCACTCTCAACTCTAGCTACAGTGATCTGGTGAAACACATCTTGCGAGTTTAGAAGCTACCCACCTTAGAGGAAGTCTGCGCACAAATCCAAAAGGAGAAAGGATCCTTGGGGTTGTTTGGAGTAAAGGGGGAGCTTACCTTATCTAACCAAGCTGAGGTGCCTCAAGCCAACAAGGTGAACCGGTTTGAAGAAAGAAGGTTCAATGGAAACTGTGACAATTGCAGGAGACAAGACCACAAGAAGTGTAAGACCCGATCCTGGTCCATTGAACCCCAACCAGATCCAAGTCTTAACCTAAATATTTCCAAGGTTGATTCCGGTTCTGAGAGAAATAATTTCTAAGTCCTATTAACAAAACTGAGGTTCATTCATTTCAAAGTTAGAATCAATATCAAATAAGCGGCAAACATATTGTATAAAAATAAATCAGAGTTATACAAAGTATTCATGTGATTCAAGTTGCACAATACGCTATCATAAGTTCATAACTTAAACATATCTACCCCTTAACCCACACACACATCCATCCCAGACTGAGTCTTCACGGTTCCTTGGCCTTGCCACGGTCCATGTCTTTACCTGAAACCACACAAGCACAACATGATGATAATATGTCCGATAACCTAACCACAAACCTAAGCAATTGCATGGTTCTGCGCCTAAGGCTATCTTGGACCAACTCTGACCCTTTTTCAAAAGTGATCCAAAAACTAAATAAAATTCATAAAGTTCGTGATAAATCCTAACTAGAAGGAAACCATGGTCGGATTCACCAGAAACCGTCCCAAACCCTAGGTTCCGACCCAAACAGCCCTAAGACCAAAATATGGTTTTTGAGCAAATCAACTTCAAATCGTGTCTAGTCTTTTCCAATAATTCTTATTAATCCTAAAACATTTATACTCGAGATTTCAAGCCAATCTAACACATAAAAAGTAGTTTGAGATCCTGGAACCCATTTCTGGCCGAAATACTGCCCAATGGAACCAATCTTATGCTTGGTCCATAGGAAGGCCTTTATGATCACCAGACTCTCATATACTTATCAGGAGAGGGAGATATAAAGAGTAGACAAACAGAAATGGGCGTGATCAGAGTTCCAGAGATCATAAACCACATGTTTTCACACAATGGTCCATGCCTTTGGTTTACATGATTCACACCACTGACCTTAGAGGATCGATCCTTCTGGCCACGATCCTTCTCCTTCTCCTTTTCCTTACCACGACCCCTCTGTCTGGTATCCATGCCTGCGCCTTGATCTTCACAGAACCCTACACGGTTGAAGAGATCACACGCCTTAACACTTACTCGGTTCTTGCCTTCAAACTCGGTTCTTCTATCTTTCTTTTCTGTCTGGAATTTGGCAGAGGTTTGCCTAGTGTTTCTGACTCCTTAATTTCGTCCAGAGGGTCTTATATTTATAGGGAAGGACGTGGGAAACTGTCTCTGGGCGAACAGGCACGAATTGGGGGCACAAAACTGCCCAAACCGCCAAACTGCCGATTCCCACCCCTTCTGCCCAAAACCGCCCAACTGCTCTTCTTGAGCGCGTGGGCTGTCTGGACATAGGCCCAAATGTCCTCCTGGATCCCTTTTCCAATTGCCAAGACCCACGGACCCTTGCTGGGTCAGGCAAGACCGAACCAGACCCATAACCGCCCATAACCGCCCATGACCTGTCCACACCGGCCCGGACCATAGTACTTCACCGAGCTGAGATGAGCTGACCACTAGCTGCTCCACCTGAGTGAGCTAGTCCATCAGATCCAGCTAGCTGACCTTCCTGGAGTGAGCTACCTATGAGTTACTCCTAGCTGGTTGAGCTTCTTTCAGCTGGTCCGAGCTTCATCCGCGCATCGTCCAGCTGCCTATACCCTTGTCCAGCTTCCTTAAACTTCCCGGAGCTACCCAGAGCTTAGCCAGAGCTTTGTTGAGGTACCTCAAGCTGTCGTGATCTGATTTGAACTCTTCTTTACACCTCCCAGCTGCGTTAAGCTTCATTTCCATCCTTTCCTGATTAAGTCTCAGCTTTCTGATGCACTTAACCTACTTCCCGGACCACAATACTTCATGGCTAGACCCTAAGGCCTTGCTGGTACATCTTCTTGTACCATGGTCCGTCCCAACGATCATGTCTAGGATCGGGGACATGACAGTCTCCCCCACTAGGAATGGATTTGTCCTTGAATCCTTGCTGCATGTTTTCTCCTGGAACGAACTGATTATACCACACTGGGTACTCATCCTTCATCCTTGCTTCTGTTTCCGAAGTTATGACATCCTTGCCATTGTATTCCCACACGACCTTGATCATGGGTACTGTTTTCTTCCTGGTTGCCTTCTCTGCTCGATCTATGATTCGAATCGGCCTTGTTTGTAAGGTGATGTTCTTCCCAAGATCAGTAGGAATCTCTGGCAACACAATGTCTTGGTTGCCTAAACACTCCCTGAGTTGGGACACATGGAATACATTGTGGAATGCGTCCATTTCTGATGGCAAGTTCAACTTGTATGCCACTGATCCAACTCTCTTAATGATCCGGAATGGACCTAAGTATCTAGGATCCAGTTTCCTTCGTTCAAGAACACGGGTCCTGCCCTTGAAGGTGATCATCTTGAGATAGACCCAATCACCAACCTCAAACTCAAGATGTTTCCTTCTCCGGTCTACATAACTCTTCTGACGGTCTTGCGCCTCCTTCATTTTCTCTTGAACCAGCTTGATCTTCTGCGTGGTCTCCTCAAAAATTTCAGAACCCAACATACTACGCTCCCCCACTTGGGTCCAGCATAGTGGTGTTCTACAGGGCCTTCCATACAATGCTTCATACGGTGACATCCCAATGCTGGTATGAAAGCTATTGTTGTAGGAAAATTCCACCAAAGGAAAATGTCTTTCCCAGGAACTCCCCCAGTCCAAGACACAAGCCCTTAGCATGTCTTCTAACGTCTGGATTGTCCTCTCTGACTGCCCATCCGTTTGTGGGTGATAAGCTGTACTCATGTTTACCCTCGTCCCCAAAGCTTTTTGGAAAGCTTTCCAGAAGTAGGAGGTAAACCTTGGTCTCTGTCTGAAACAATACTGGCTGGTACACCATGTAGACGTACTATCTCGTCCAAATACACCTTCACGATCTCATCCACCCCATCGCCCTTTTTGATTGCCAAGAAATGGGCTGACTTGGTCAACCGATCGACCACCACCCATACTGCATCCTTCTTGTTCCTGGTTGTAGGGAATCCGGTTACAAAGTCCATGGTGATGTGATCCCACTTCCATTCTGGGATGGGCAGACTTTGTAGCAACCCGCTGGGAACCTGATGTTCAGCTTTCACGAGCTGGCATGTGGGACACTTTGCCACCCACTCAGCTACATCCGTTTTCATACGAATCCAGTGGTAGTACCTCTTCAGGTCTATATACATCTTGTTCAACCCTGGGTGACCCGAGAACTTAGACTTATGAGCCTGCCTCATAATCTCTTCCTTTAGCTCCCTGTTGTTGGGAACACTGATCCTTCCATGGACCAAGATGGTACCATTACTCGCCAATTGTACTCGGTCTGGTCATTCCTTGCAACCTTTTGTAGTTTCTCATCCAGTAGCTGCGCTTGCTGAATCCTGGTAAGTAGATCAGCCTGGTCCACTGCCTCCAACCCCAAAGGCTCATCAGTGCCGGTCATCAGTGTCTTAACTTTTTTTCTGATTATGGACACCTTTGACACATAATGTGTTTCCTGGACATCACAGCAACTCAAAGAACAACATTATATCACCAATACTGGGATCGAACCTTGACTAATATTCAAGTTTAATCACTAAAGCACATGCACAATGCATAAGATAGATACAAGAGGATATCAGGTTCATATTTATGCAATTAACTTTCTAAATGCAGAGTCAATATCACATATCCACACAGGGAATTTAGACCACAATGATCAAGCTTAAACAGCAACTAGACAAGACACTAGATGCAATGAAAAACTCATGCAGAAATAAGACTAGTCAATTCATTTAATTAACATGAGCAAATCAGAGATGTAACATACGACTAGGAACATTCCTAGATCTCTACCAGTGCATCAAGACTGAGAATGAGCTAAGCTATACAGTTAAACACTAAACATGACAATCAGCAACCAGGAAAGCAATTCTAGATGCTTAAACAATTTCGAGATACAAAATGAAAAATGTAAAACCACCTAATCAGTAAAAACTTTCATCAATGCAGTACCATCCTAGGCATGCACTGTGGAAATGAGCTGAATAAAGAGGATGTATCTAAGGAGTGTTCAATAAGAAGTAAGGAAGTGAGGCTGACCTATCCATACAAGGCCGTACAAGTCCGTACAAGGTCGACCGTACTCTTCTTGACCAAGGAGCAAAGATAAACCGATCGAGGAAGATTTAACCCGGGGGAAGTTAACTTGGCGAGTTACCTTGGAGACTTACCACCTTATCCGAACGTTGGAGAGGATAAGGTTCGCGGAGCCAGGTTGTCCAAGGCTGGAGCATCTGGTCCAAGATTCCAAGATGCTCTTCCCTCCTTAGCCACAAGTTCAAAATAGCGCTCCCCTTCTCCTTGACCGGCCATGTCTAATGCTTTTTTGCCTTTACTTTTTCTTGTAAAGCACTCTATATATTTGTAATCATCTCACTCGAAATAAATCAAGGAGAATAATTAATCTTCTTCTCCATTTTTCTCTCTCGAGTTCTTGATAGTTTTCTCTCTGGTTCTAAACAAAAGTCTCTTCCTTTCTCCTCAAATGCTCTCATTCTCGTCCATATCTCTCTTAGTTTACAAATCTCACATGCACTTCTAGAATAAAGAACAGATAAACAAGGGATAGGACAGGACAATCCAAGAATATTGAAACAGAGACTAGACACAACAATAATAGCAACTTACAAGACAAGTCCTAAGACATAGAGAAGCCACCACTCAACAAAACCAGAAACATTACACAATCTATTATTCAGGGTAAGGAGGTTTAACTTACTGTCAAGGAACCTGAGCTGTTTTGCTTTACGCTCCATTAGACACACTTGCTCATCGAGGCTTTGGCGAGTTTGGAAGTTTTGGGTTCAGCTTCCATCATCTCTTTCTTAGTCCTTCGTGCTCCTGAATAATTGTTGTAGAACCATATGTCTTTTTTGTTTGGTTTGCTACGATTCTTTGTCGTCAACAGGAATAAATAGAAGATTTATTGATGGAAGAAGCGAATAAATTCAAGAGAAGTTTAACGTTTTAAATAAAAGAAGATTGAGACGAGGAAGTATTCAAATAGGGAATTTTAGTGTGTATAAGCAAGTTTGAAGGCGTGGTCTTGCTATGTGTTAAGAAAGCCACCAGATTGTGAAATAACCTTTTCACATAATCACCTAACACTTCTTTAGAACGAAATACATCTAGTAGACACATCGAAGAGATCGGAATTAACATAGACTTCCTCTTACCAAGTTCTTGATCTCACCTAAAACATTTATACAAGGACAAAATCACAACAACTACAGGTATGCGTACAATAAACTAATTTCGAGTCAAGTTAACATTCTGGTCCATGAGTAACCAGACTAGAGGTTCTAATCATAATTGGGATTAGAGGACATTTTCGAGTCAACACAAAGAAGCACCTTTCAGCAGCGCGTAGAAGAACAAGGCTAAACAAACATTCTGGGTAGAGTGGTATCTAAATAATAAATCTTTTCTTATGTTATTAGATATTCTTGATACACTCCATAACTTGACAATTTTATATAGGAAATATCAATATTATTTTCAAAAATATAAAATATGAAATGTATAATAGTCATTGGTCATCCTTTTTTTGAGATTAGAATAGACCCTATTTTTGATTGAATAATTTTTTTTTTTTTTTTTTTTTTAAAAGGAACAAAACAAAAGCTCTAATTTTTCCAGTTACTTAGAAATACAAGAGTGGATTGAGAGTGAAGTATATATATAACCACAACAACTATTTCAAAACAATATTATATTCATTAAAATGTTTATGCAATCAGATCACTAAAAAGGTATGAACCTCTAAACACGGTATACTGTTCCTTTAGGATAATCCTTGCAGAACAAACAAATAGAAGATATAGTAATTCTATAAGAAGTTAGAATAAATTTTAGTAGACAGTATGTTCAAGTCTACACTTGTGTGGAGATGGGGGTTGATGAAATGAAAAATTTATTTTTGTAATTGTAAATATTTAGTTTTGTTTCATTATTGCATTTTCCATCACATATAATTCTTTTTTTTCACCATCACCAGCTTAAATTTTAATATATAATGATTCGCACAAAATTTAGAACAGTTTCTAAAATCAACACTGTAACATATAATGTTTAACTTCCTTTCATCCCACCAAATATAACAAACTTATGAAATCTTAAAATAGCATTTAGTACAATACATATCCATATCCTAAAATTAATATTAAATAGCTCTTATCTTTTTACCAACCAGGAGCCCAACTCCAAATAAGGAATCATAGCATAGCAAGGCTTAACTAGAAGAAGGCGAGTAGATGGTATAAAAATAGACAGCACTAGAGGCTACAGTATTAATACTAAAAAGCGGATCGTATACACTTTTTTTTAATATTTTTTTCTTTATCCACAAAAATTATAGACAATTCTTTAAATTTAAAAGGGCATAAAGACTATCCTATTCTCATATATGATAGTATAGAAATATGTGAATAAGAGTAAACATATAATCTATTGGAATATAACACATAGAAGTGCTCTCTTATAGTAACTTTACACAAATATGTAAGCATTCTCTTTCTGCGTCTTCATCAAGCCGCCATTTGTATCTTATATAGTCATCTTAACTCGTCTTCCTTCAACTTGCGTCATTTCCACCAGGGTGCAAGTTATATTGCGTATCTGCAGACATGTCCACATTTCACCCAGCTTAGCCTTTTGGGTTCTTTGTGGATCACCTTGTCTCCTTAGCATTCCAGAGTCGGTCCTTAACCTCCTGTTTTGGGTGTGCATTTATCGCTCTTATCGTCCTCTTACTCCATGTACGATGGATTATCCATCGACTTTCTTTCCTACTTCTTGATCTTCTTTCGGTTTTCTGTCCTTTGTCTTGACGTCTCGCCTCATCCTCTTTCGCCCGGTCTGCTTCAACTAGAGTGTAAACATAATGAAGTTGAATAAACCAGCAGTGTAATTACGCGGTCACAAATTACCTTTTTACATTCACTATATATATTTAATGTAAATTACATTTTTTGGAACAGGTGCCGCCCAGTATTCAATGGTTAGCTTATGGGAAATAGCGCATCAAGTGTATTATTATATGGGAATATTATTTTATAATTACATTGTTACATCTAAAAATAGCTTAGGCAATTGATTAAGCCCAAGTCACATGGCCTATTCAGATAGTAGTGAGCGAGAAGACAGACCTTGGCACAGAATTGATGCGTCTACGAGCAATTGGGGTTACCTTGTTCCCTTTATTCATTCTTTATAAAAATATGAGCATTACCTAGAAACACGCTCCTGCCATTAGTTAATTCATATTAAAACTATCTTTCTTTATTTTTTCCTGATTCATGATAGGAAGACCAAAAATGGTCTGTCGTGGCATCTGTACATATCGCAATTGTTGCCAAGTCCTGTACCATATATCTTGCCTCAGCCTACGCCGACCCCAACTCCCATGGCACCCCAGCCCCCCCCCCCCATCCCCACTCACTTCATGCAAGAAAGCGCGAGGCCAGACACGAGACAACCACAATGGAATCTCACTCCTGCGGTCACCACCTCCACCCCAGGCACTTCCTATAATTGGCAACTTGCACCAATTAGGCGCAAATCCTCATCATTCGATGCTCAAATTTTCTGAAAAATATGGAGGTCTAATGTCCCTAAATTTAGGGAAGGTATATACTGCTGTGGCGTCAACTCAAGAGGCAGTGATGGATGTCTTAAAAACATTCGACGCAGATTGTTGTTCGAGACCTTACATGACTTACCCTGCAAGGATTACATATGGTTCAAACGACATCGCGTTTTCTCCAAGCAACAAATATTGGAGGGAGGTACGGAAGATGGCTGTTGTTGAACTCTTCACTCCGAAAAGAGTATTGTCTTTTCGACATGTCCGAGAAGAAGAAGTTGCCTCCTTTGTTGATTTCTTGAAACAGTCTGCTTCGTCGGAGAATTTGGTTAACTTCAACCAGAAGTTAATGAAGTTGTCAGGAAGTGTGATTTGTAGAATTGGGTTTGGGATAGATCTTAATGGGAGCAAACTCGAGAATACGTATGAGGATGTCATTCATGGAAACATGGAAGCGTTGGGGAGTTTTGCTGCAGTGGATTACTTCCCGGTCATTGGTGGATTAATTGATAGGATCACGGGGTTACATGGAAAATGTGAGAAGGCTTTTAAAGCAATGGATGCATTTTTTGATCAATGCATAAACTATCATTTAGACAATGTAAGTATCAAAGATGATATCATTGCCTTGCTCCTCAAGATGGAACGGAATGAGACTGCACTTGGAGAGTTTCAGTTTACACGAAAACACACCAAAGCAATTCTTGTAGTAAGTAATTGAAACTTCTCAATCAATATAACTTGTTTCTTTGCATGTTTCATAACTTTTGAATCTTGTCTTATTGATTATTACAGGATCTGCTTCTTGGTGGAATAGACACTTCTGCCCATGCTGTGACATGGGCCATGACTCATTTAATTGCAAACCCAAGAGTTCTGAAGAAAGTGCAAGCTGAGGTTAGAGAAGTGATCAAAAACAAAGAAGATATTAAAGAGGAAGATATTGAACGACTCGAGTATCTCAAAATGGTGATTAAAGAAACACTTAGGATATCACCACTTATATCACTTCTAATTCCAAGAGAGACTTTGAAAGATGTAAAGATGGGAGGTTACGACATTCCTAAGAAGACGTTGATCCATGTTAACGTAATGGCTATTCATAGGAACCCAAATGTGTGGAAAGATCCTGAGGCTTTCATCCCCGAGAGGTTTATGGACAAGGAGATTGACTACAAAGGTGTAAACTTTGAGTTTTTGCCATTTGGTAGTGGAAGGAGGATGTGCCCTGGTATGAATTTGGGTCTGGCTTTGGTACACTTGACTCTTATCAATCTTCTTTACTGTTTCGATTGGAAGCTTCCGGAAGGAATAGGGGCAAAAGATGTTGATCTTGAAGAATCATATGGACTTGTTTGTCCTAAGAAAATTCCACTCGAGCTCATCCCAGTCATTACCAAGTGGACTTAAACTTTTATATTTCATTGTTCAAAAATGTAATGTTTGAAACTATCTTGAAAATCTTTTCGTTTTTTATGTTTGGTGTGATCTTGAAATTGTTTTCATCATCAACAAAAATAAAATGTTTGAGGAATCCATATTTGAGCACATTTTTCTACTATGACAACTTTTTATCAATGTTAAGTACTATTGTTTCAAACTATATTCTAAAGTAGTGAATCCTCAACACTTCATTTCTAGGAATTGCTTTCCGCTACAACTAAAACAAGCCCCGTTTCAGATAAGGCCCTTAAATTACTCGAAATTTTAAGGTAAGCAAGCAAATTCAGAGCAAAATAACTTGAAGAAGAATGGATCAATAGCAAGTCAACGACTTAGACCATGATTAACTCGAGGTTCTTAGGGTGGAGTTCTTAACGGAATATAAAAAAATGTTAGAACCAGTTCTTAAATACCGAGTTAGTTCTTAGGGTGGAGTTTCTAACAGAATATAAAAAACTGTTTCTTAACTTTTAACTAAAAAGTTAAGAACCAATTCTTAAATAAGGTATTTAAGAGCTGGTTCTTAGTTGTTTTAGTTAAAAGTTAAGAAACAATTTTCTATATTCCGCTAAGAACCTCACCCTAAGAACATAGGGTTAATCATGCTCTTAATTATGGGTTACTTGAGGAAGAAGGGCATCAATTGCCCTGCTAAGCAGATTTTTTTTTGACTAAAAGCAACATCATACAAATCACGACGTGCCAACCAATAGGTTAAAGCCCCAACATAAAGTTGATAAAGTTTGATAAAACTTTATGCAAGATATTGAAGTTGCCACTTACAATCAAATCTAAAAAAGATTCAAACCGCACATCAAAATCTTCAAATAACAAACGATTAGTCACATTAAAGTGTGACGTCGAAGCATCATCCAGAACCTCGACTCCCCCCTAAATGAGGGTCGCTGCATCTACCAACCTCAAGTAGACCTTCACACAAGATAGCAAACGGCTAGGACTTTTGTATTTTTTTCCCGGTTTTGATTTCCAGGAGAGTGTCACCTCTTACACAGACGAATGGTTGTGGAATGATTCTCTTAATTAAGGAGGATGTGAGGAAAGATCTCTCTCGGCCCTGACGAGAGGAAGTTTGTATGAACTTTTCCATATTAGTTAAGTTTAATGGGCTGGATGCGGCAAGCTTTCGAATTCTCGAACTATGAAACAATGAGGTGCTTAAGCTTGTGGATGTAAAAGCAATCAGTGGATGTTGAATGAGCATTTTAAATTCTTGCAAAGCTTCTGTGAGAGCAGGGGAGAGGCGACTAGCATATCTATGTGGGCAGTTAGGAAACATGACTGAGCAACAGATCTCCACATAGAAGAATCATTCTCAATCTTCACTAGTGTTGACAAATGCGAAGCTTTTGAAAAAAAATTCATCGGGGCTTAAACCCGAGAAACAGTGAGAAGTGGTGACTGTAAAGGCCTGTGAGTTCGACTTCGAGAGAAAGATAAGCCAAAGGGATAGAGATGCCAAGAGAGACAGTTTCAAGGAGTTGCTTCTTCTCCGTTGTGTATCCATGGAGTCAACACACTTAAAAGAGAAACAGAGACTGGAATGAAAAATAGAGAAAGGTCGAATAAAAGCAGAGAGGTAAAAAGATGTAACAAGAGATTGGATGGACAGTCCCGCCGAAAGATGTTAGAAAACTGGTTTAATTTGCCTTGATAATCGTGTCTGAGAGAGTGCGGCTAGGGTTTTTGATAGCTTGATTATAGAGAATTGATTGAAGAATCTCTTCTCATAAGAATGGTAGCAGCTTCAGTTTCATCGACTATATCATAACTATACATTCAGAAAAGTTATGAAACTTAAGTATTGCTATGTATATTTTGACCATGATTGATCTAATACTCGTCTTTTAAAAATGATTCAAATATATATATATATATATATTGTTAATTAATAATGATTAATTTTAAATTTATCAAATGTATTTATTAAATTCTTATTGGTTTAAGATTATGAGAAATAGATAATCACAAAAATATACATTTAATACTGAAATTTAATATGTTATTATTAATATGTGTTAAAATATTAAAACATACATTATCTTTAAACAGAGCGAGTATATCAATAGTAAAACATTACACAGTAGACATAAACAAACCTGAAATTATTTAGATGGTCCATTTCCAATACATTTATTTTGTTAACATCCTTTTCAAGTTATTGTCATTTCATCAGATCGATGTACTAATTTCGTAATTGTTTTGAGAACTACTTCGCTTTCGGTTCTCGCTTGTATTCAAATATTTCTATATATGAATACATAGCAATACTGCACATACTCAATATTAAGTATGTGGAGGAATACGTCCATCAATAACTGGAACACATGATCATGTATATATATATCCCCCGATTAAACCTCAATATAGGAAAAAGTTGTTGATCATGGCCAGGGCTAATGGTTTGCTCCAACATGATGAAATTTCATGAATATATGGATTGGTTTATTGAAAGAGGAAGCAGCCAAAAATGGAAAAGGTACTCTTATTAATGTATATATAATATAAATTAATATTTGATAAATTAATAAATAAGATAAAATAGTTTTTTTACCAAACATCATGATATTGAACGATATTACAGTGATGGCATTCCTTATACCTATTCTTTTTCTGGTCAACTTTCATTTCATTAAGTCTTTTGGGCTGAAACATGAGTACAAGATTAGACTAATTAATGAGTGAATTGAATCTGAAACTTGAAGTGATTTGAATTTTAATGAATTTTTAGATGATTGTAGGTGAATTGGAGAATTTAGGGTGATTTTTGTTAAAACACTCTAAAATCTCATCTAAAACTATGAGATTTGAATTTTTATTTTTATAACTAACAAACTATTCTCAAACACTCTAGAAATTATTAAAGTACTTTAAAATCTCCAACTTAAATTTTGTTCAATAACAGTGGATTTCAGAGGATTTTATGAAATGACAAGTTAAATAACACTAGATTTTAAAATATTTTTTAAAATCTAAATTTGAATAACAGTGGATTTGTCATTTTAATACAAATCATCTTAAATTCTTAGTTGAATACACCCCCTAAGCCCCACATGTGACCATCAAAAATACAAAGCTCTTAAAAACCCGTGTAAAGGTTCTGAGGAGAGTTACTGCAACTTGGCATTACCTTGTTGGTTTTGGAGGATACAAGGCTTAACTCCATGTTTTGGTTTCACTGTATTTGGCTCCACCACTGGTGTCACCGCCAGCAAAAAACTTCAACTGAAACGACTGCGAAACTCCTTACATCGCCTAACTCTTTTACTCGTTGATGATGATATCTTTCGCTCTAGCCGGGACTAAATAAATATTCAGAGAGGTCATGTTTCGCTGTTAATGAAAACCGGAGGAAAATTGAGTTAAATTGAAGAGAGATTCTTTTTGGACCGTTTTCGAACGTCAACTCTATTGATTCTCTTTCAGAAGGACTTAAAGAGACCCATCAAAACTCAACCATCTTTTAATCAGAGAAGCTCTACCTTAAACGTTGAAACGATGAACAAGGTTTCCGATCAATATATAGTCGATGGGATGAAAGAACATAAACTGCAAAAGGCTAAACTAAAAAAAAACAAACGCAAAATCTGAATTGAATCGAAAATTCTTTTGCTACAGAACAAAAAGTCGGACAACACTGAAGAGATCAGATAACTATACAAAAAGCTTTCTCATCATCCTTCCTGGGAAGGATATGGTAGAAAATAAAAGAGAGGGGAGAGAGAAAGTTCAACTATTATTTAAGAACTCAGGTTAAAATTTTTATAATTAAATATTAATTAATATAAATATACATAAGTATTTTGAGAGTCCTGGAAAACTCCTCATTGGAAAAGCTCTAACTTGTTACCGGAATTTCGATTTCTCGTACCTATTCTACCCCACCTAATATTAAATTTAGTTAATGTGTTTAATTTGTTTATCTATATATCTAATGTTAACATTTTATGGGTTTACTCCTGGCCGTCTCCAGGCATGTGCAAAGCCTGCATTTGCACCAAAAACTTTGGTTAATTTAAAAAAAAAAACATTAGTCTATTTTTTTGCACCAAAAACGTAGTCTACTAGAAGCTAAGAATAATATATTTTTAAAAAGATACATCTAATTGAGGTTCCTATTTCATATATTACAGAGATCATTGACTTTTTAAGGCGGGCCTGAGTTTACTAATATAATTTTCTCGGTGAAAATGTCCATATGTGATATAGGTATAATCTATTAATTTGGAATTTTGTATGATTGTTAACGCTTAAATATTAGTATATCTAGCTATATATTCATACACCTAATTGTCAAATAACTACTACCTCCGTTTTATTTTAGTTGTCATTCTAAGTTTTTATACACAAATTAAAAAAAAATTATATATTTTCAAAATAAAAATATCATTACCTATAAACCAAACTACATTTCAACTAATAAAAGATAGAATAGCATATAAAATTAATAAATTTTACATTAAAATCATAAAACAATACTTATTTTGAAACTGAAATTTTACTCAACAACAACATCAAAATTGAAACGGAGGTAATATATTTTAAAATGACACATAAAAATTACGTGATACAGTGCCTATATTTTAAAATGACACATAAAAATTACGTGATACAGTGCCCAATATATATCCATTATTTATTTAATTTATTAATTTTAATTGGTAAATATTTGAAGAAAAATAGGAAAAATAGCAATATAGTGAAGATGATATATGAGTTATATTATTTTTCTTTCTCAATTTTTCTTTTATTTTTTATAATTTCTTAAATTTAAAATAACGGAAATGAACAATAGATAACAAAAAATATTCAATAATTGGTGTAATTTTTTTTTAAATGAAAAGAGATTAACTATTTTCATTCCATCTTTTTGTCACAATGTAAACCGTATGATTATTTAATGCATCAAATATCGATGTATCCATATTGGCAAATACTAACTAATATTTTTAGTGGGGTTATTGATTCATGTATTTTAATGGATTTGAAAATTCAAATTAAATCAAATTTTATTGGTTTTATGATTTTAAAATTTATATTGAAATCATGTGTTATTGATTCCATGAATTATAAATTATAATTTAAATCAAGTGTTATTTAATCATCCGGATTTATTAACAGAATTGATTTCATAATAAATTTGAATGAATTTGTATGGATTTCTTTATTAAAAATTATAAAAACTCAAATCCGAGGAAAAACAAATCCGAGGAAAAACCTCTGAATTTGTAAATACAAATTAAAATTTCTATGTTAGATTTAAATTAGTATATTTTATATTGATTTATAAATACTATATAGATTTCTAAATACTCCAAAGTACATAAACCAATAACGTCTACTAGATGTTTGCTAAAGAATCGAGTTAATTTCATCGTCCTCTCCAATTTGCAGATAATAACTGGCTGGTTTCTTTTAGGAATATTTTATACAATTGGTTTCTTAACCGAATCTTCTTTTACATTAGTTTGCAGATCAAGTAAATGATACAATGTGACTTCAAATTGTGATTGAATTAATATTCCAACAATTTGAGCTATTTACATAAGTCGAATACGTACATAAATGAAAATGCTGAGATTAAAAATCACTATAAGAGATAGGGTTAGCCTTATTTTTTTTAAAAAATAAAAAATATATATTAGGTTGAGCTCAGCCGATAATTAGAATGCTACATAACATGTCATGCCATTTGCCATTTGCCATTATGATTTAAAATGCTGATATGAATAATTACCTTAATAAAATCGAAAATACTTAAGTTTAGCTAATTCTACTTGAAATAATACTAACTAAAATGGCGTTGACAAAAATAAAAACACTACCTATATGCCGATGTTGTTTATCTGCTCATGGGTAGAAAGTGACGTTCTCAATAATGTTTATAAAAGAAAGTTCTCTCTACTTTAGAAGTCATCCGGAAATTCAGACACTAATTGAATAACTAACGCTTCTACAACAATTCCCGAAGGTACTCTATTTCTTTCCTTATTCGAAAGTAGCATTTATGTTTCTTCGCATATATCATGTTTTTAGGAGATGTTAACTGAGAACTTTGCTTCAAAGATTTTCGGATATGTGGTCGTTCATGTCTACCATTAGTTGATCGTGTATAGAAGAAGATTAGAAGTCTTCTCGTCTTGCATTAAGAGAGTCTTGAGTTTTTGGCGTGGGTTCTATACTTTCCACTATTCATTGATATAAGCTAGTTTTTATTAAAAGAATGATTTATTTAATGAGTTAGGGCATTAGTTAAAAATCGTATAAACAGTCTTCTTTATTTGATTTGATAGGAAGACAAAATGAGTCTGTTGTATGTCATTGCTGCACTCGTCTTCTTTGCATCTATACTCATTGCAAGAAAGGCGATGAAAAAAACGATGAACCTACCTCCTGGACCACCAAGACTTCCTTTCATTGGCAACTTGCACCAGTTGGGCTCGCAGCCTCATCATTCAATAACCAAATTTTCTGAAAAATATGGATCTCTAATCTCCCTACAATTCGGAGGGGTAACTACCGTTGTGGCATCAACTCCAGAGACAGCCAAGGATGTCTTAAAAACACTCGACGCAGATTGTGGCTCCCGACCTTACATGACTTACGCTGCAAGGATTACATACGGTTTAAACGACATCGCGTTTTCTCCCACCAACAAGTATTGGAGGGAAGTACGAAAGATGGCGGTTGTTGAACTCTTCACTCCGAAAAGAGTTGTGTCTTTGCGACATATCCGTGAAGAAGAGGTTGCCTCCTTTGTTGACTTCTTGAAAGAGTCTGCTTCATCGGAGGATGTGGTTAACATCAACCATAAGTTAATGAAGTTGTCAGGAAGTGTGGTTTTTAGACTTGGGTTTGGGATGGATCTTAAAGGGAGCAAACTTGAGAATACATTTGATGAAGTCATTCAAGGAAGCATGGAGGTATTGGGGAGTTTTGCTGCAGCAGATTACTTCCCGGTCATTGGTAGGTTTATCGACTGGATCACAGGGTTACATAGCAAAACTGAGAAGGTTTTTAAAGCGATGGATGCATTTTTTGATCAATCTATAAAGCGTCATTTAGACGATGAGAGTATCAAAGATGATTTCATTGCCTTGCTACTCAAGCTGGAAAAGGAAGAGACAAGACTTGGAGAGTTTCAGTTCACACGAAACCACACCAAAGCAATTCTTCTAGTAAGTAGTAATGGATACTTCTCAATCAATTAATATAGAACTTTGATTCTTTTACATGTTGCATAACGTTTTAATCATGTTTTATTGATTATTACAGGATGTTCTTCTTGGTGGAATAGACACATCTGCCCATACTGTGACATGGGTCATGACTCATTTGATTGCAAACCCAAGAGTTTTGAAGAAAGTGCAAGCCGAGGTTAGAGAAGTGATCAAAAACAAAGATGATATCACAGAAGAAGATATAGATCAATTAGAGTATCTCAAAATGGTGATTAAAGAAACGTTAAGGATAAATCCACTTTTGCCACTTCTAATTCCTAGGGAGGCTTTACAAGATGTAAAGATTGGAGGCTACGACATTCCAAAGAAGACAAAGATCCATGTCAACGCATGGGCTATTCACAGGAACCCAAAATTTTGGAGTGATCCAGAAGCTTTTGTTCCGGAAAGGTTTATGGATAACAAAATTGACTATAGAGGTCTAAACTTTGAGTTGTTGTCGTTTGGTAGTGGAAGGAGGATGTGTCCTGGTATGGGTCTGGGCATGGCTTTGGTACACTTGACTCTTATCAATCTTCTATACCGTTTTGATTGGAAGCTTCCGGAAGGTATGGAGGCAAAAGATGTTGATCTTGAAGAATCATATGGAATTGTCTGTCCTAAAAAGATTCCACTTGAGATTATCCCAGTCATTACCAAGTGGACTTGAACCTTGTTATATTTCCATTATTCAAGATGTAACATTTGAATGTAACTTGAAAATCTTTTTTTTTATTTGGTGTGATCTTGAAAATGTTTTCATTATCAATAAGGATAAAATGTTTGAGGAATCCATATTTGAGCACATTTTCTCTAATAATGACATTTTTTATCAAGGTTAACTAATAATTACTATTGTTTCAAACTATATTCTAAATTAGTGAATCTTCAAGTCTTCATTTCTAAGAATTTGTTTTGGTCACAATTAAGCCATTTAAACAAGCCCCCGTTTTAGATAAGGCCCTTAATTACTCGAAATTTAGCAGTAAGGTAAGCAAGCAAATTCAGAGCAAAATAACTTGAAGAAGATTGGATTAAAGCCAGTCGACGAGTTCGTTATGGGTTACTTGAAGAAGAAGGGCTTCAATAGCGCCACTAAACAGATTGAAGAATATCTTAAATCATAACAATGGTAGCAGCTTCAGTTCTATCGATTATCATAACTATACATTCAGGAAAAGTTATGAAAATTAAGTAATGCGTCACCATCTGTTTAAAGTAAGATCCATTTTTATGTTTCTTTTGACCATAATTGATATAATGTAATATAATATATCAATAAGAGACTGCACTATAAAGTAGACATAAACAGACCTGAAATAATTTAGATGGTCCATCTACAATACATTTATTTCTTAACATCCTTTTCAAGTTATTGTCATTTTCCTCTCGTTTCATTTCATCAGATGTTAACTGATTGGCTTATGGTTTTCTTTTGTATCCCTCTCATTTTACTATGTATAAAATAGTTATTCCTATATATATATAGTGAATGCTGCACATACTCCATTATTAAGCATGTCGAGGAATACATCCATCAATAACTGGAAGTCATGATCATATATATCCCCGACTTAAACCTATATATAGGAAAAAGTTGTTGATCATGGCCAAGGGCTAATGGTTTGTTTCAACATGATGACATCTCATGAATATATGTATTTGGGTCAGTAAGAGGAAGCAGCCAAAAACGGAAAGGGTCCCTCTTATTAACGTGTACATACATATATAGATGGTTGAGTTCCAATAAGCTAGCTTTTAAGTGTTTTGTGAGAAGGGTGTGATAGCAAACCAAACCTACCTATCCCTTTCATCTTCATACTACTTTGGTCCACTACTTTTAAATGCAAAAAACAAAGAAAATGTTCTACTACTGTAGGGTATTGTTTTCTCTATAATACCATTTACTTCTGCTCCCTCTCATTCACAGATATATATATATACTAGGTAAAGACCCGTGCCTTGCACGGGGTGAGATGTTTATATAATTTTTTTTTTATGTACATATTTGTTATGCATTACACATTAAAAACTTAGTTGTAACATCTTAACAAAATAAATTTTAGTTGGCCTTAATCTTTTTGGAAAACTTAAGTGGCTCTGGTCTGTTTTGTTTAATAACATTGTCGGTAATAGTAAACAAAACCAATTACTCATCTCTACAAATCATACAATTTTAGAAAACGGGATTAGGGTTCAATAAAAAAAAAGCTTTCTCTTCGATCTATACTAAATCTTTCTACAATTTATACCAATAGGATTCTTCTGCTTCCTTATCTCATTGTTAATTTGAATTTGATCTTACCAAATATAATTTATAAAGTTTAACGTTTAAAGACAACCATATTTGATATGACTTTATATTTTCAAAATCGTTAATACAATAACTTTTGAAAGAATCAAATATCACTATTTCCATTAAAAATGACGCTAATTTAATCAATTACAACTGTCTTCAAATTTTAATATAAGTTTTTTTTATATATGGAAATTTTACCGAAGCCTCTATATAACAATAAAGGAAATTTTGGATTATATGAATAATAAAAACATTACATAATATGTAAAGACAAACAAAATAACTTATATAATTTCATAATCGTTATATAGAACAAATATTCGCTACAAACAGCAAGTTATTTAGTCTCGTTAATAAATCGAATACTTAAGGTTTATATGTATATATACTCGGTTTTCTCTATGTAACGTGTTATATGATCACCCCTAAAATATAATGGAAATGATTCAGACTGGAACAAAGACACATGAATTAGCCCAAACGTCTAAATAGAAACAAACAATGAAACAATAGACTTTACTTTATAGTTTGTTTGTCTATTCATGTAGTTCTAAGATAAGATGATTTATAAACACTTTAGAAGACTGTGCATTGACTGCCTACTGAAATCTGCGTTCCGATTTTGTTCTCAAGCATAATTCTTCTTCACCTAAACGTAACATGTTTGATGATATATGATTGTGAAATCCTTAGATAAATAAAGTTATTTGTCTTAGTCAATAGCTGCAGAGACTAATAATGATTTATGAACACTTTAGAAGACTGCACTGAAATTATAAAGACATATTACTAAGTCAGTGAATATGTTATATTGACATATATCCTTTTTTGTGTTATAGGGGTTTCCATAGAAGAAACAATAAAGGTTTGAAGAATGCAAGAGAAGAACTACACGTAAGTGTAGTCATTTAATTAACTTTTAAAGAAAACAATACCATAAGTGTAGTCATTTATTTAATCAAAATACATTATATGATTACCAATGGCACATGTTGTAATTTCTCTAGTAAATGTTGGTCTATTAATAAAAGAATCTTAGGATGCATGTGGTGACGACACCTCAGCCAAAATGGCAAACTTGTAAATAAAGTATTAAATAAAGGTTGATCTTTAAAAATGCTTCTCTATTAATATAATAGGGATATATATATATATATATATATATATATATATATATTTATAAAAGCTTATTCCATAGCTATTGATAATAGAGAGAGAGAGGTAGATACAGAGAAGAAATCATTACTTGGGAAAAAAAGTGTGTTCCCTTTGTAGCTGTCATGGGCACTTCAATGGACAAGCAACTGCCTTCAGATCCCTCTTGCGTAGCTTCCTCGTCCACAGCTTTTCCACGTCAAGATTCTCTAAACAAGAGCCAAGAACTGAGTTTCAAAGACCAAGAAGCAGACGTTAATGATTCAAGTCAAGAACTCAATCTCATGGACTACATAGACACGAGTATCCATGTTCAGCAGAATGGATCTACTACATCCACAGAACAAAAGCTTTTCTCATGCAACTACTGTCAAAGAACTTTCTATAGCTCACAAGCACTTGGTGGTCACCAAAACGCACACAAGAAAGAGAGGACGTTGGCAAAGAGAGGGAAAAGGATGGCAGCATTAGCCTCAGCTTTTGGACATCCTTACAGCTTCTCTCCAGTTCCTTTCCATGGACACTACAACAACAGGTCCTTGGGGATACAAGCGCATTCATATAACGGGTTTGGTGGTCACTATGGTCAGATCAACTGGTCAAGACTACCATTTGATCAACAACCAGCAATAGGCAAATTGTCTTCAATGGAGAATTTCCATCATCAGCAGGAGCATCATATGATGATGATGGATCCTTCAATAAATTCACGGTCCAATAACATCGGTAGATCATCGACCAACATAGGAAAGATTCTGATAGGTACACCGATGACTCTTGAACAATGGCGAGAAGATGGAGGATTATTAAGCACTAATCAGGAAGAGCAACAGAAGCTTGACTTATCCCTCAAGCTCTAGTATTTTTTTTTCTTGATTCTTGAATTTAGTATATTTTATTGTGTTTTCATGTGACTGTAATCAGTCAGTACTCTTAATGTGTATATTCATGTCTAGTAAAGATTTTCTAATGTACATCTTTTCCACATATCTACTTAGGGTTTGATTGGTTGAAACTGTGGCTTTCAATTTTTTTGCTCTAAGATTTAGACTTTAAATTTTTAGTTTTGGCTTTAGTTTATTTTGCTGTAGAAATTTTTTCAGAGCACTGAATAAAAATTTTAGAGAAAATGCTTTTTAGAGCTAACATATTTCTTTTTATAATTTTTTGGCTTTGGATTCAGTTTTAAAAATAAAAGCATGATTGCTTTCAATACATAGATGATTTCAGGTAGAGACCCAATAACCATATAAAGCATATCTGATTCCTAAATTTGGAAAAGAGAACATATAGAGAGATCTGTGGGAAGATTTGGTTTCATAGTGACAAGAAAAAGGAAATCATATAGTAATGTCAAAGTTGGTTTACCTAAAAGTTAAAACAATCAATCTATTTATTTAAAATTTATTGACAAGATACTCAAACTGAACAAAGCAGATATAACAAAAAGAAGACAGGTACTGTTTATCCTCCTGAAATGATGTATATAATAGAGAAAAGCTCCAAAAAAATTGGGATCTTTTTTGTATTTACAAAAGATATTGGATACTCTTTGCGAAATACAAAGCACCAGAGTGGTCCTTTTCAGGATGTAACGAACAAATTATTATGGCCATATGAGATTGTTAGAAGGCCATGCATATATCACATATGTTTAAAAACAATACCAACAAAAGAAACTAAACGACATAGATGTTGCTTTCATCACCAAAGATTTCACGTGTCTTTTTTTCCAAAATGGTCGAAGACAATTGAATCTGCAGATAAGTCTCTTTCAAATCTTTTTGCACCAGTAGTGGACAAACTACTCAAATAAAAGATGTGATTGTTTGTATCCACAGAGAAAAAAAAAACAAAACAAAAAAATCATCGACAGAAATATTCGGAATGAACCAAAAGCATTAAGTTTCTCTTCAGAATGAACCAAAAGTCATAAAAACGTAGGTAGACAACACATCCAAGACATGTAATTGTATAACAAACCATGAAGAGTACTTAGAGTCATCTTCATCATCTTGTATATTAGGGCCCAAAACATTTCATACACTCACACTCACCCTCGCTTGTACACATTACAGATATATTTAGAATCTCAGATCTAAGTCTAACTGATGAGATCATTTGGCTACAAGCTAACCCTAAACGGCAAAGCAGAGGGTGATTTAGTTGAAATGAGTCTCCATGGGTTGGGCCAAAAGGCCCACAACTGAAATGAGTAATGATATATTATACTAATGTCCAATGTAAATCAGTAGACTCCAAAAGCCCCGAGCAGTATAAACAGAAGTATTCAAACATATGAGACCTGTAAAATATGATCTTGTAATAAGATACAACTTTGTCCAAAGAGAAAAGTACCAAGATACAACCAAATCACATGTTATTTACTTGTCCCTATGCTACTTGCGAAAAAGTTGCTCTGCCTTGCTTTATAGGAACACCATTTTACACTAGTATCCAAGATAACATCGCTAGGATTCTATTTGGCTCTCAATGATGAATTCAAATGGTATTGAATTTTATGAATCTTTCTGTATGGATTTTCCGGAAAATTGGAAATGCAGCGAGTTTCATTTCATCAGGTCCACTTACATCACAAGACCTAAAATCGAAAAAGCTAAGGCACTAAAAGTGCTCGGCCGGGCCATGAGGGCATGATTATTGGTGGTTTCCTAACAATGGTTCTTAACATTTCTAAAAGACGTTTATTAATTTTTAACTAAAAAAACTAAGAACCGTCTTTTAAATAAGAGATTTAAGAATTATCTTTTAGCAAAAAGATTAAAAAAAACAAAAAGAAAAGACGCAAATTAAATTAAAAACTACACCTTAAGAGACTGTGGATAAATATGGTCTAACGTCATCGATTTGACCTATTTTTTCTTTTCATATGATTATGGATTTTAAAGATTATTCTCAAATATTTATTTTCGCTTATTAGAGCATGTCCATCAAGGGGCTCCTAAAGGGTTCTTAACCCAAAAAGGTTGTGGGTCCCACCACTTTTCCTAAGAACCCGTCTCTAAAAAACCCTTAGTTTAGAACCGTTTTTTGCACTG
Source organism: Moricandia arvensis (assembly GCA_905132765.1). NCBI lineage: Eukaryota > Viridiplantae > Streptophyta > Magnoliopsida > Brassicales > Brassicaceae > Moricandia > Moricandia arvensis. The sequence continues at coordinate 167,579 of CAJHQP010000378.1, forward strand.
TTTCGTGGACCCCACTGCCACGTGGCGGTCCACGATTGGTTTACTTTTTATTTATTTATTTGTTTTTTAAAAAAAATCAGAAAAAGTTGAAAAAAAAAATTTAAGAACCCCATAGAGGTTCGTATGGATGGAGATGGTCTTAACCACCGTTGAATATACAAAACAAGTTTTAAAAAAGTCTCGTACTATTAGTGCCAATCATAACTAGCAACAAACAAAATTGTTAATTATGATAAACATAGTAAATGACAAAATAATCACTAGAATATAGTACTATAATCGTCATGTGCAGTTGACTATAATAATGAAGTAAACAAGTTGTTTGGGTTTAAGTCTACAAAATACGAATCCACATAACTAGTTAATTGTCTACGTCATTAAATAGAGATAGTTGTGTTGACCTTTTAAAAGCTAGGAGTACCTCCTTAGAATTTAATACGTACGAGTATTAAAGAAGTCAATTTCTGACTTAATGTTAAAAAGCCTTTCTAATAGTCCTCTTTCCATTTTTATATTTGACGTTCTAGAATTATGTACATAAATTAAAAAATATTTAATTTTATTTTATTTTCTAAACAAAAAATCATTAATTATTTATCTAACCACAATTCAACTAATAACAAAATAAGAACTATAATATTATTGATCATCTAACATTAATTACTATTAAATTTTACATGAAAAATTAAAAACAACAAATAATTTAAAATAAAAAAAAAATTTCTAAAACGTCAAATATAGAAAACGGAAGGAGTATGATATAGTATTACTTTTTGGAGCAAAGTATGATATATACCTTTTATGGGTGTAAACTAATAGTATGATATAACTTATCTTTAGAATTTAGTGGGAAAAGAAAACATATCTTTATAGAAGAATGATCAAGTAGAAATTAATAGATATTCCGAGTCAAAAGTTCACTCGAACAGCTTACCCCTAACTAGTTTATTATTTTATTAAATTAATTATTTGTTTTTTTCAATGAATATATATATATATAGATAATAACTAGGGCAAATCTCTCAAATAACACCTTTTGAAGTTTTTGTCACAAAAATAAACTTCAAAAACAAAAATGACCAAACTAGACCTTTTTATTTTTTAAAAATTAATATTTTTTATTTAATTTTTCAATTTTAAACCTCACCCCAAAACCCCACCCCATAACTTTAAATCTTAAATTTAGATTAGTTAACCCAAAGGGTATAAACGTATATTTACCCCCAAAATCCCACTCCAAAAAGGTTATTTTTGTCATTTTGTCTTTTAAAGTTTATTTTTGTGACAAAAACTTTTTTAGGTTTATCTTATGGTATTTCTCTAATAACTAATCTAAAAAAAGGCTAATTCGTCTGGTTACTGCCTTTATATATGTTTATAATAATATGTGAGTAGGGATATTACAATATGGTACATCCGTATATCCAATTAAATACAAATTAGTTTAGTAGAATAACCATTCTAAAATTTTCCCAAGTGGTGAGGGTAATAATGTTGTTAACTTCACGCCCCAACAGCTAGGCATCGGTTGCTGAAAACGTACACAAAGAGACACCTCCTGAGACATGGCTCGTGGCTTTGTCGATTTCTATTTATTTGTTATTTACTTATTCCATCCTCCTCTTTCATATTATATTACACAACAATCCACAAGAGATCTATTAAACCCTCTGAACCAGTTTATCTAACATACAAAAGACGGTTTATTACACCGCTACGGTAACAAAATTATTGCAAACTACATTGAGTAAATTTTTGGAAAATAATAAATCAAAAAATTTCTCATAAAATATTAAAATTCAAAAAGAATTTGTTAAGCGTTAATCCGAGTTTCAGTTATATCTAGTACCTAATCAATTAACCTAAAAAAAATATACTACTTCTTTTTATTATTTAGATAGTTTTAGTTAAAAACACAAAGATTAAACAATTTATTGTTATTTTAAAAGTATCATTTGATATATAAATTGAATATAATTGAACTAATCATAAACAAGTCTATGTAATTTGATTGGTCATACTATTTCCAATAAAAATAAACTTACCAAAAAATGAAGATTACTTATATTGGAAACAAACAAATTTCTTTTAAATTACTTATAATATGAAATAGAGGAAGTAGTACTTAATTGAATTAATGTAAAACTTGTACAGTCTAACGTTATATATATTCAGTATATTTTCTATTTTTAGCCGTTTGTATGTATAAAATATAAATATAATGTTACTCATTCGTTATACCATCTATGCAAACTTTTTGACCAAATATTATCATCGATAATAGTTAGAATTAGATAGTTCATGTGATTTTTGGCTGCCAAACATCCATCGAAACGTATAGGCTATCGAGTTTTACTATTCACACGACTAATCAACATTTACGTGCACTTCTACCACTCTCAAGTGTAGTCCTCGTTGGCGTCGCTGACGTGAAAGCACCAATTGAATAAAATCGGGGTCAAAACGTAAAAAATGTAAATTTATAGGGGCTAAAACAATAAGGTGCCGTAAACAAAAGGGTGACAGAAAGCAGAAAAGAATGTAAAAAGCTTTTAAAGAAAGAAGGAAACATTAGCAGAAGCTTCTCTCTCAGAATAATCAATCACAAAAGAACAAGATTCTTTCTTTCTTTCTTTTTTTCTTTAAGCCCTTAACGAATCTTAAAGTAAAGATGTTATGTAGAATGGTGGTGGTGACCGGCCGGAAGAAGAAAGCCGGTTCGGTTCCGGTTTATCTGAATGTATACGATCTCACACCCATCAATGGCTACGCTTACTGGTTAGGACTTGGGGTCTACCACTCTGGTGTTGAAGGTATCTCCTTTCTCTCTTATTAATATTAATGGGTTTTGGTTAAAGTTCACAACTTTATCAATCTTTGGGATTGAAGTAAGAAACTTTTAGTTTGGTGTTTGTTTGTTAGTAGTATTTGAAGTTGACCTGTTTTCAGTAGATTCCAAATTTGGAAACTTTTTTTGACCGAACAGCTCTTATGGTTTTTATATGTGACTTAAATTGAGTTGTGTCCAAAATGTAGTTCATGGGATTGAGTATGGTTTTGGAGCTCATGAGCATTCAACAACGGGGATCTTCGAGGTGGAACCGAAGCAGTGTCCAGGCTTCACATTCAGGAAGTCTATTTTGATTGGAAGAACAGATTTGGATCCTGAGAAAGTCCGTGCCTTTATGGAGAAGCTTGCTGAAGAGTATAGCGGAAACACTTACCATCTCATCACAAAGAACTGTAATCACTTTTGTAATGACGTTTGTGTTCAGCTGACCAGGAGATCTATCCCTAGTTGGGTTAACCGTCTTGCTCGGTTTGGTAAGAAGCTACAAAGAAAAACAGAACATTGGGTCTCTGTTTTTATACTCTGTTTTAGTAAAAGCTTATATGTATTGTGTTTTGATTTTAGGTTTGTTCTGCAACTGTGTTTTGCCTGCGGAGTTGAATGAGACAAAGGTGAGGCAGGTTAGGTCGAAAGAGGAGAAGATTCCGGAAGCAGAAGAGAAGAAACTTAGGAGCAGGTCAAGTAGATATCCACCTGGACCTTCGCTTTCTTCCTCTGGCTCTTTGAACCGAAGTAGGAGAGGAGGGGAAAGGAGGAGACAATGTCTTCCTCCATCACCACCTGTGAGTGCTTAGCTCTAGTCCTAGTGAAATCTTACTCATTTTCTGTTTTGTAATTTGATTTGGTTGTAATGGTTTCAAGTAAGTTGTGTTTATGTGAACAAACATTTTTATTGATGGTATAAGAAGTGAAGTCAATTCAAGTCTAGATAAGCTGAAGTGCAACTTTCTTAGGACAGACAAGTCCATAAAATTGATAAGAGTCAAATGGCAACAGCTACCAAATTGATAAGATTAACATTAAGTACCAAAGCCATGCACATACCCATTCCAGGGGCACATTTACTTCCGCTACCAAATGGCAACAGCTCAAAGTTTAGACCTCGTTATCCATGAACCTCTCGAGGGTGAAAGCTTATGATCTTTACAAACTCTTGGGATTCATATGAACAGTCCAAATGTTGTCATGGATCCTTGTTTTCTTTGAAATGTCATAAGACTCATAACCTACAATTTTTACATCTTTTGAAGCTTCTCTTGGAACTAAAAGTGGCACAAGCGGTGTTCTCCTAAACGTTTTTTTAACCACCATCTTGTGTTACTCTAGTTGTTATATATTGTCTTCTGTGTTATGGGTCCATGTTTTTTTTAGATATTGATCGTTGAGTAGTTTTCGCTATGTACTAGAATAATTCATTTAGTGTGGTTTTAAGTAAGTTGATACCTTCCAAGTCCAATCTCTCCCCTTTCCATCTTGTCGAGCAAGTCAATGGTATGGTTTCATCCTTAATACTCTCATCTTCTATGGTGATGCTTTTATAGATTGATTGAAAAAAAAAACGAACTCATTGCCTTAAAAAAGATCTCACGTACATTTACTATGCAACCCCGTGATCCTGCCGATGATTCTGACAATAACCGGAAAGTAATCTGCTGCAGCAAAACACCCCAACACCTGAAATATTTGTACAGTGACTTGGTCATAAGTGTTTTCGATAACTTCTGGTTGAAGTTAAATGGGTTCTCCAATGAATGAAACAGGTTGCTTGATGAACTCTGCAAAGGCAGCGACTTCCTTCTTCTCTAACATGTCGAAACGGTTATGATGTGTAGAGGTACAGGCCCGTTTATACTAAGCCTGTTAGGCCCGCGGGCTTTGAGCCCATTTTAACATCCCTTAGGTAGAGCTCAACAAGTGTTATCTTTCCTACTTGCCTCCAGTATTTGTTGTTTAATCTTGTATGTAATTCTTGCATGATAAGTGAAAGGTCGCGAGTAACAATCTCTATCGAATGTTTTCAAGACCTCCTTTACCGTCTTTTGTGTTCATACACTTCCAGAGACACTAGAGAGCTGTACCACAAACTCATTCTACTCCCTTCCAAAAGAAGTTGACTAAGAAAGTTTTTATAAGTTATATAACGAGTTACATAAATTTAATTAATTTGTGGCAAATTATTAGTTTCTAATTGCCTTAAAATAGATCATCAAATGAGTCTAATACTTTTAGCAAAAAAGAAAAAAAAGAGTCTAATACAGATTGATGCACACTGACACTGAAATATCGTGGGTATACTTCTCAAAATAAATACGTCAGGACAAACATTCGAGTTAACATATCGTCGGCAGTGAAAGACTAAAAGTATATTCTGTTAATATTCTACTTACTGGCTTGCTATACTTACGGTAGACTTGTTCATGTATATCCCTTATTTTGTGGAACTCCTTTGTAACTCACCTGGCTATTTAATGCCAACGTAATACAACAATCCTCTCAGAGGAGTTTATCCAAGTAACATGGTATCAGAGCTCAGAAACTCTTGATCCATTTTTTTTCTCTTTATCTTTCTTCATCCCCTTTTCTTTTCTTCTCTCTCTCTCTTTCGTCACCCATGGCTGCGCCTCAAGCTCAAATCGAAAGGGCTTATGGAGTAACCAATATTAAGTCTCATATACCCATCACTCTCGATCTGAATGACCACAATTATGACGCTTGGAGAGAATTATTTCTCCTCCACTGCCTTGCGTGTGATGTCGTCGGCCATGTCGATGGAACAGGAGCTCCTACGGATGCTCATGATGCTGCCTGGCACAAAAGAGACGGCCTCGTTAAATTATGGCTATACGGAACCCTTGCTCAGCCCCTGTTTCGCTCCTCCTTTCAACCTGGGGGTACGGCTCGTGATGTTTGGCTTAGGATCAAGAACCAATTTCGAAATAACAAAGAAGCTCGGGCTATACAATTAGACAACGAGCTTCGTACTACAGAGATTGGTGACCAAACGATTCAGGCGTACTGTCAAAAGATCAAGTCTTTAGCCGATCTACTCTCCAACTTGGATGCTCCCGTTAGCGACAGGACTCTTGTCATGTACTTGCTTAACGGCTTGAATGAGAAGTACGATAACATAATCAATGTTATCAAACACAAAGATCCATTCCCTACTTTTGACAACGCTCGTTCGATGCTTGAGATGGAGGAATCACGTCTCAACAAACCACGACGCACGACAGCTTCTCACAGCGACCACTCCTCCTCCTCATATGCCCTTGTTGTCACGTCCCCTTCCCAAACACCACAGCCGCGTCCTTCGCCTTCACAACAGCAACACTATAACCGTGGAAACAAGAAAAACAGAGGCAGAGGCAGAAGAGGATTCCATAACAACAGGCCCAACTACTCGGCGTGGCCTCCTCACCCCAACTGGACCACGCCATTCCCCTCTTGGCCAACTCATCTTGTTAACTGGAATCCTTATGCTCACTTCACAGGCCCTCGCGGTCCTTCACAACAAACTCCGGTCCAGCAAAATCCTCAACAGGCGCATCTCATCGAGTTCCCATCTCAGCTGCCTCAAGCCTACTCGACAGACACTCTGTTAGACCCGAGTGGAAGCTAATGGTACATGGATTCGGGTGCCTCAGCACATCTCCCGGCCAATGCAGGTATCCTCCAACCTTCTTTTAATCATAACATCAAACAATCGGTCATCGTCGGCAACGGTAATATCCTTCCTGTCACATATATTGGCTCTGCTTTAATACCCACCAATTCTCGTCCTCTTTCACTTTCCAGAGTGCTTGTTACACCTCAAATTGTCAAGAACTTAATTTCAGTTCGTAAATTTACAAAAGACAATTGGTGTTCTGTTGAATTTGACCCTTTTGGCTTTTCTGTGAAGGACCTTCAAACCAAAAAGACTCTTCTCCGATGTGAAAGCTCTGGAGATCTCTACCCTCTTCCACCATCCATCAACACTACTCCTTCCACTGCTCTGTTGGCTGCGTCTCCAACGCTTTGGCACAAGAGACTGGGCCACACTAATAATGCCTCTCTAAAATCTATTTTCTCTTCAAATTCAATTCTTATAAATAATGAGACTTTTCCTTCTGTTTGTCAATCTTGCATCTTGGGCAAATCAATAAAACAACCATTCAAACACTCTTCTTCTCAAATCACAAAGCCATTCGAAATAGTGCACTCTGATATATGGTCATCACCAGTTCCGAGCATCAGTGGCATACGCTACTATGTCTTATTCCTTGACCATTATACACACTACGTATGGGTTTATCCTCTCCGCAGAAAATGTGATGTGTTTTCAAAATTTCTACACTTCACGGCACTCATTCAAAATCAGTTCAAAGCCCAAATACAATCCTTTCAATGTGATAATGGTGGTGAGTATCGTAACTTCCAGTTCCTTGAACACTTCGCCAAACATGGCATCAATGTTAGATTTTCCTGCCCACATACATCCCAACAAAATGGGAAATCCGAAAGGATGATCAGAACCTTAAATAACTCGGTTCGATCCCTCCTCATTCAAGCTCAACTCTCGCCTTCTTACTGGGTTGAAGCCTTGAATGTGGCGGTGCATCTCCAAAACATACTTCCTTCCTCTTCCATCCAAAACCAAATCCCTCACACCCTTTTATTCCATACCCAACCCACCTATGATCACTTAAGAGTTTTCGGATGCCTTTGTTTCCCAAATTTAAACCACTCAAACCTCCAAAAACTTTCCCCAAGATCTACTCCTTGCTTATTCCTTGGTTACCCTCATCAACATAGAGGATACCGATGCCTGAATCTCAAAAATAATAAAATCATCATATCCAGGCATGTCCACTTTGATGAAGAGAAATTCCCAGCGGCTGAGACTCATTCTAACTCGCCTGCTCCTTACAACTTTCTCAACGCCTCCCTTGAACCTTCTCCCCAACTTCGTGATATCCTCATTCAACCCCCTCTTCCACCTCAACCTCTCATTCCCGAGAACACAGCAGCTCCTCCCCCTTCGCGCCTGCTCAACAATTCAAATGCTCCAAGTCATCCTATGACTACACGAGCTAAATCAGGCGTAAGGAAACCGAAAGCTGTCTTCTCTCTTCTCACCACCACTAAATCACCTCTTCCCAAAAGCCATGTTCAAGCTCTAAAAGATCCTAACTGGAACCCTGCGATGACTGATGAACATGATGCTATGATTAAAACTAGGACTTGGAATTTGGTACCTAGGCCTCCTAACACCAATATTGTGAGATCCATGTGGTTTTACAAATACAAATATGATGCAGATGGTGTGTTAAGGCGACATAAGGCAAGATTAGTTGCTAATGGAAAGTCTCAAGAGCCTGGCATTGATTTCGAAGAGACCTTCAGTCATGTGGTCAAACCAGCAACCATCAGGACAGTTCTCAATATCGGAGTCTCTCTTAACTGGCCCATTAACCAACTAGATGTCAAGAACGCTTTTTTTGCAGGGTGATCTAAAGGAGACTGTCTATATGCATCAACCCCCTGGGTTTGTCGACAAGAGATTTCCTAACCACGTTTGTAAGCTGAACAAAGCCATATATGGCTTGAAACAATCCCCTCGGGCATGGAACTCAAGGTTTGCCGACTTCATCAACAAGCTTGGTTTCATCACTAGCAAAGCCGATCCCTCTTTGTTTGTTCTGCGCCGTGGTAAGGAGTTAGCTTACATCCTCTTGTACGTAGACGACATCTTAATTACAGCATCATCGTCAACACTCATGTCCAACATCACCACGGCACTCAAAAGCGAATTCCCTATGACTGACATGGGAAAAATCAGTCACTTTCTTGGCATAAAAGCGGACTACAATGACAAAGGACTCTTTCTAAGTCAGTCCCTTTATGCACAAGAAATCATTGAACGTGCAGGAATGACTGACTGCAAGCCCATTGCCACACCAGTTGACCTCAAATCGAAGCTCTCTGCAGACGAAGGCAAACCAGTACCAGATCCTACCTCATACTGGAGCTTAGCTGGCGCTTTGCAATACCTGACATTTACTCGTCTGGACATATCTTACGCCGTGCATCAAGTCTGCCTTTATATGCACAATCCTCGCGAACCTCATTTCCAAGCACTAAGACGAATCATTCGCTATATCAAAGGCACTCAAGGGCATGGTTTACAGCTGGTTCGAGGTCGAGTAGATAGTCTTACAGCATATTCGGATGCTGATTGGGCCGGTTGCCCAGACACTCGCCGTTCAACTTCTGGGTACTGCGTCTTCCTAGGAAACAATCTGATTTCCTGGTCGGCTAAGAGGCAGCAGACAGTTTCTCGTTCAAGCTCAGAGGCAGAGTACAAGGGAGTTGCTAACACTGTAGCTGAACTAAGTTGGATCAGAAACCTAATGAGGGAACTACATTGGAAAATCGACAAAGCTTCACTCGTCTACTGTGACAACATCAGTTCCGTCTACCTCGCCACAAACCCGGTCAAACATCAACGAACGAAGCATATTGAACTAGACATCCATTTCGTAAGAGAGAAAGTTGCTGTCGGAGAAGTTAAGGTTGTTCATGTGCCTTCCTCTCTACAGTATGCCGACATCTTCACCAAAGGCTTACCGACGTCTCTGTTCAATGAATTCCGAAACAGTTTAACCATCGTTGATCCCGACGCTTCAACTGCGGGAGGGTGAAAGACTAAGAGTATATTCTGTTAATATTCTACTTACTGGCTTGCTATACTTACGGTAGACTTGTTCATGTATATCCCTTATTTTGTGGAACTCCTTTGTAACTCACCTGGCTATTTAATGCCAACGTAATACAACAATCCTCTTAGAGGAGTTTATCCAAGTAAGAGGCAGAACATGGCATTTTCCCGTTTTATGAACGTAAAATAATTTCATTGCATATTTTTGTTTGGTTCATCGAAATTGATTGATAAGAAAGATGCTAATGCACATGTGGTATTTAACACACACATACACATGCATCTTATACGAATGTCAAATCATGAGAGGCAACATTCACGTATGTGCTTTAACAACAAAAACATAAGACAATTCATGTATGGGCACATATTATGTTATTTATACACACTTTTTTTTTCTATTTATACACGCTGAGATTTCCAAAAACTATATAAACATTCTCTGTTTATAATCAAATTGAGATGGAACAACAACAAAAATTTGTAATGTATATTCTTCTAGTTACTTAATAGAAATTACTTAACTACTGTATTTTGGAGACTCTCACCTCTCTTTCATAATTTGTATATACTTCAATAATAAGAGATTTACTGAGGGACTTTTATATCAAAAAATATTCTAAGGTATCTATCATAAATGAATAAAAATAGACTAACCGGAAATGCCCCCACACACACACACACACAAAATAAAACAAGGAATTGGATTTGGATGTTATTGAAAACATGAAAAGAGTTTCACCACATAAGGCAATGCTTTGGTCGTTTTTGGAACCAACACCTTCACATGAGAATCTACATTGCTCAACACCATCATTCTCTTCTCCATTATTGCCTTTGACCACTTTCCTCCTTATTTTCTGTTTTATTTTTCTATATAAATATATACATTATTTTATAAGATGTATATACAAGCACATTCTCATGTGTAAATCTGTGTGTATATCTATCTTATTCACAGGATTCATCGGGGTAAAAGTTGTGGTTAACTAGTTGTCAACAACTTTAATCAATACTCTCTCCGCGTCACACTTTTGTACACCTATCAATTACTCCATCCGTTTCGTTTTACTTGTCGTTTTAGGTTTTTATACGCAGATTAAGAAATCATTTAATTTTACATATTTTCTAGATAAAAACACAATTACCTATACACATAACCACACTTTAACCAACAGAAAAATAGAATAATAGATAAAACTAATAAATTTTGCATTGAAATTATAAAACGACACTTATTTTGAAACAAAAAAAATTCTCTACAACGACAACTAAATCGAAACGGAGATAGTAATAAGTAAAATTAGTTACTTATCAATCAAAGTTTTAGATGTACTATCAATCATTACTAAATTAAAAAAAAAAAGATCATTGAGATAAAAATGGGTCATTGGTATGTCTTCCTCTCATGAAGATGTTGAATGTATTTTATTTCAGATTCTGAATTATGCTTATGCGACTAAAAATTAATTCTCCAAATCTACATTTAAGAATAATTTTGAGTTTCTGTAAGTTTGTTCGTCTGGATGTCGAACAAACCATAGCATATTAGCATGAATATTTCTCTACATGTAAGTGATAGTTTTATGTGGAGTTTCAAACCAAAACAAACTCTAACTTGAAATAAAACAAGATATATCAGCTATGTAAGATTTGTTACATTCATTGAAAAATATTGATGGTCTTTATAGTTGAGATAATTGACGTAAAGTGATTTAGTGTGGTGTTAAAGCCGCCAAATATGCGATACGGTCAACAACTAGAAATGATTTTCTGTAATTTAAAATAGTAACAACATGGTTGTGGCTGAAATAGATGGAATTCTAGAGACCTTTTTTTTTTGAGAAAAAGAGACCTAATTAGTTGACCTTAATGATGTAATCTTTATCAACTTACAAAGATAATTAACTGACTGTAGTCATTAAAAGACTTTCATTAAACGTCTTTTATCGCTGTGGAGATTTTTTATTATCTATAACTCACACACCCATACTAATATACTAATCCAGATTATATGATACAACTGCACTATCAATATAAACCATTACACCACATTGCCTAGTCGTGAATCCTAACTATGGATTACGTATAGAATTTTTTTTTCAAACATTGGGAGACGTCTATCTCGCACGATTCTCTTCCATGTGTATATAAGGAAGATATAATATCTTTCATACCCAAGCTAGAAAATCATTAACTGAACTATGTTCCTATATTAATTATCAATTGATTTTAGTTGTTAATCCATAAATAGTAATATGGTAACAGAACCACAAAGATAAGCTTATTTAATTTTGATTACTAATAAATTTTGATCATGGCAAAGATTTGTTTTCAGTAACTATGTTAAGCAAGATCATATATATAATTAACTATACGTGTCCAGACTCAATAATCTCTCTTGTTCCTATCAAATTTCGTAAGATTAATGCACACCACATTAAACTAACGATGTTTAAATAAGTTCAATAACGAAAACCATACGCACATGTGCTACACTTTGATTAAATTTGGGTGAACAAAATATATTTTTCATGCACTAACAGGGGCCAGGGGATAAACACAGAACTAAATATTACAGTATATAACAAGAATGGACAAGATCCGTTTTCATATGAATCAGAATCTATACGTCTACCTATTTATCCTTTATTTGGTGAGTTCAGTGAAATGTTTATCGGGACAATAGAAAAGGACCTTCCTAAAAGGAAAAAAAAAGGGTCACAGAAGTTCAAAGGAGTAATGATGATGAATTCACAAGCATGCCCATTATTTTAAATCTCACCTTTGCTGCTTCAAAATGCTTTAACAAAACAAAATAATTAGAATAAAACTGCACTTTTATAATTCCCTCTTCTTTATTTATTTACTTTTTAAAAAGGTTGTGGGGGAAACAAAATCAAGTTACAAACAGGTACGTAGAATAATCATTATAAGTTCCATTCGATAAAGACCTCCATCCAAAAAATATTATCACGTTGAGATTCTAATCTATCTCAGTTCTATTGTTTGATAATTATAACTTGTTATGGATCTCAACAACTACTATTATAGTGGTTAACTACTGTATTGTCACGTAGTTCATATTTCAATTTCTACAAAAGATATTGTAATTGCTTGCATGCCTACTGAACTCTGATTTTAATAGTTTGGTATATCTGTAGCGAGCCATCACCGCCCGACCCAGGCCCAGCCCAGCCGGCACGGCTACACTGCTCCACCAGGGCTGCAGCCCACCCGACCCCAACCCATCACTGGCAACCGCAGTGAGCCACACATGGACCCAAAGACCCAATTGCACAGCAGGTTGTTGGTGAGGTTCGAACCCCTTACCTCACCCTTTAACAACCCCTCAATGAGAGAGTTGTCACCAATTCCTCTGCATTGTAACATCCCACTCACCTACCACCCTACCTTCCCCCACCTACTAACCCCACTTCCCTCCACCTAACTCCCATTTGCAACCAGCAAGAAAAGAAAAGAGAAGAAGAGAGAGAGAGAGAAAGAGAGAGAAAGGAAGAGAGAAGAGAGAGAGAAGGAGGAGGAGATCGCCGGAGCACTGCCACGCATCACCGGAGTCACCACCGTCGAGATCTACCCGTCACCACCGTTCGCAACCGAAGGTAATCACCGGAAACCGCCCTAGTTTTAAGTTTAGTTTCGGCCGTTTTAGTAAATCGACCATAACTTTCAAACCGTGACGAATCTGGTAAATCTGAGACCACCATCGCGTTCCTCTCGTCGAGACGAGTCCGTAGACACCAGAATCGCCCCAATCGGACACCGGACGAAGCCGCACGCGCCTCCGGAAGTTTCGTCAACCGCGCGCGTGCATCCATGCGCCGCCGCCGGACCACCGCCGGACCACAGCCGGACCGCCGCCGGACCACCGCCGGACCGCCGCCGGACCACCGCCGGACCACCGCCGGACCACCGCCGGACCGCCGCAGGCCCACCGCAGGACCACCGCAGGACCACCGCCGGACCGCCGCCGGACCGCCGTTGACCGGCGGGTTGACCGATTGACCGGTTTGACCGGTTTAATTCGGTCCGGTTCGGTTTAATTCGATTTTCGGTTTAAATTGATTTTGGTTCGGTTAAGGAAAACCGGTTGGTTTAATTCAATTTCAATTGGATAAGGTTTGACCAGAGTTGACTTTGACCTGCGAGTTGACTTTTTGACCGGGCAACCGTTTATCCGTTTTAACCCGTTCGAAAGGTGTTCTGACTCGATTTTTCGTCCTGATTTCAGATTTGGAGTCTGTTTGAGCCCCAGGAGTCCACAAGTACCACTTTCCCACATTGCTAAGGTGAGGGTCTATTCCGTAAATCCCGAACCAGTATTAGAATTCGTCCTATTGTCGTTTAGTTTCGAAACATGTTCCGTCTGATTGAAATCGAGTCTTGCGTGGTAGTTAGTTCATTCATTGCGAACCGGAACTAGGGGTCTAGAGGATTCAACTATTGATATGATTGTGTGATGTTAAGCGATGGTACATATATATATGTATTTAGATATATATTAGTAGGGACTATGTGATAAGGTCGTGGGATCGACTCACTAACAACTCCCCGTGGTACGAGAAATTCACGGGCCACCTGTGGTACGAGAAATTCACAGGGGACCACAACCCAACTGTGGTACGAGAAATTCACAGACCTGTGGTACGAGAAATTCACAGGGGGTTGGGGTTGGGGGTACAGAGACGTAGTTCTGTACTGTGTGGTGGGCGAGGTTCGGAGACGTAATTCTGGGCTATCGACGCGTATTTGTTTGGAGCGCCATGCAGAGACGTTTGCATTCGACGCATTTGGTGTAAAGGTGATGGTACAGAGACGTAATTCTGTACTATCGTCGCATAGAGGTATTTGAGATATATCCGTAGAGGAGAATGCAGGGCGTATGGCTTATCTATGTGCTATCATAGCATTGGTTGTTTCGTGTGATGTCCTAGACATCGTGTTTGTTCATGTTAGTGCTAAACTTCCATAATGGGAGTTCTTTTACCCAAGTCAGTGGTTTGCGTGTCTAGCATCCCATACCTCACTGAGTGACTCCCCTGTTGCTCATCCCTCCTTTCTTTCCCCTTTCAGGTGATACTGACGATCAGGATTGATCATATCGGCGGGTGCTTTTGGGACTATTTTCTTCGTTGTGTTTCAGTCTTATTTTATAATATTACCAACTTTATTCGAGTTTGTGTATTATTTGGATTTATGAAATTTGGATTTTTATGTATAATTATTATGATGGGATTTCAGATAATTAATATTATTATTATATTATTACGTGAGATGCGGGTGTCACAATTTGGTATCAGAGCTTCACATTCGGATAACGGGTGTCACAATATCTTACTAGGTTTTTAATATAACTTAAAATTTTCTTGTGCAAGCCTAGTGGCTACAAGTACAACAATGAGAAAGTTATTGTTCAAGATGAAGATGTTGTGGTGGTTTAAGCATATCAATGCAGTAGTTGTTAAAACAAAACTTAGAATTTTCTTTGGTTTCCTATTGTTGAAGTTTTTTTTTAGAAAACCATTAAGTTACTTATGTGAGATTAATTTATCTCTCTCTTGTCACCTTGTAAATTAGAGAGTTTTATCGCATAGCAATATCTCCCAACGTCTTTCAATTAGATATGACAAATCTTATTCATCAAAACCAAATTAAAAGCTAATCATTAATTATTTTGATTATTTATATCATAATCATAAGTTATACAATATTATAAAATATCCATACATAGCTTGCGTACTTTATTTTATTTATTTGGAGAGTTATTAGATTGATAATTTATTATCTATATAGCATGCACATAAAGGGACAAGAAATCTTTTTGGATCCAAATAATTCCTAGCGTCAAATCAATTATGTGCTGCTGCAATATTTAGATGCATTGGATGTGTACAGTTTATATCGCAACGAGCTAATTAGCCATACTGAATAATCATTCACTTAGTTCAATTATTTTTGTTTTGTTTGGCTTGTTGCTAACAACTGATAACTTGTTTATGCATGCAAAAAGAAACGATCGAACGGAGCGGAGAAGCTACCCTGTTATAGTGCATGGCAGCTGCGTACACTTAAGCTTACACTGATGCAGTAGAAATTGTTTGGATGAAATGATATAGCGATGGTTATAGTTGCTTCACGGTTTGGTTGGTTGTTTGCAAGCATCCGTAAAACGTTGTGTATACAGACATTTTGTTTAAGTCGGATCTGGTTTTTATTGAGTTTGAATGTTCTTTTGAGTTCGGTTTCTATTGATTTGGAGGCTTCTTATAGCTGACCACTATATTCCTATTTAACATACACATAACTAACCACGCAAGCATGGTCGAATGGTACATTGGGTTTGGACGGATTTGATATGCAACCATCTCAAATAAATTCATTTGTGTAGTCATGTGACATAGCTATTTAATTTATATTGTGAACAACTGCGTCTGCTTTGCGCTGGTAAACAATCTAAGAGATTAGTCAGTTGGGGTTCAGTTTTTCGGACACCTCTGATTATTCAAAAAACATATGCATATGTGCTAGAAAAAAAACATAAATCTCACAATATTTTTTTTGTCAAACAAATCTCACTATATTTAAAAGCTAGATTTTGATGGTCGTGTTAGGCACAAGTAAGTAGGGACACTTTCTACTTGGCAGCAATCCCAAATCAAAAAGAAAAAAAAAAAGAAAAAGAAAAGAAAGAAAGAATTTTAAAAGGAAAGAAAACTGATGCCCATCGTTGAAAAATGAGAACATACAAGGAACAAAAAAACAAAAAGCTTACTACATAATTTTCAAACTCTCATCTCTCTCTCTATCTTTCTTCCCAATGTTGTATCTTTTCACCACATATAATCCCCACTTATTCACACACGAACTCAAACATGAGTCTCGTACCCATGGAGAAAATGATGCATATTAGGAAATGAATAACGTTTTGCATAATCATAAAAAATTAATATACATTACATATAGCATATATGATCGATTGCTCTTGTAGAAACAAGAATGAGTGTTTCAAAGAGGCCAATTCAGATCAGAATGTCTTTAAATTAAGCCTTGTTCTTCTACTACTCCACGACGAGAATAAACATGAAAATAAAAAAGAATTATACGCTAAAACGACAGAGCCGTTTCTCACAGCGACTGAGTAGGTAAAACAGAACAAAGCTCAATAGAACCGTAATGAAGCAGCTCCTCTATCATTTGCTCGATGTGATCTTCCTCCAATGGCCTGAAGCTCTGTTGATTCGCATCTCCATCTTCCCATTTGATCTCCTTCATCGTCGTCTCCGTTGCTCCTCCTCCCATGTTATAGTTAATACCGTTGGGCGTCATCATGTTCATTACGGTGTCCGTGTCTGGTAAGGATAACGACCGTAGTCTAGTGTTCTGAGCTTGTGCCTGAGACTGCGTTTGCGTCTGTTTGGTCAGCTGAAGAGAAGCCATGTAGCATTTGTGGAGTTTAGCGGTGAGAGTGGCTGAGAGGAGCTTGGAAGGTGAAGAAGGGACGGAGTTTGGGTTGTAAGGAAAATTGGTACGAGCTCTCGGGCCACACATTAGCCTCGCCGCCTCGTCGTAGGCCCTTGCCGCGTCCTCCGCCGTCTCAAAAGTTCCGAGCCAGATTCTTGTTTTCCTGAAAACAAGACAAAGAAAATTAGCCAACTAGGTCAAGAACTTCTTGAATAACTTTCAAGAAAAGAGAAAAAAAGGAAGCAAGGGTAGTTTAGTAAATTGGAGAAAGACTTACAAGAGAGGGTGGCGAATCTCGGAGACCCAAGAGCCCCAGTGTCTCTGTCTCACGCCTCGGAACCGTTGTTGTGGTCGTGCCATTAGGGGGTCAGGTATGTTCTTCTTAATGTGTTAAGTGTTTGTGGGAAAATGTAAAAAAGAGGAAAGTGTTGTTGGAAGAGTGAAGGGTGGGCTTTGCTTTAAGTACTGTTGGCTTCATGAGACAAAAGACAAGAGATGCTTTTGTTGGGTAATTAATTTATTTGCGAAATTAACTGGCAATCAGTTTGGTCCTAAGCTGGGACCATTCCATTACGAATACGACTCACAAAGATCTCCTTGATTTTTTTGTTTGGTGAGAGATATCAGCGGAGTGAGAGAAAGAGAGACCTATGCTAATATATTTGCATTCTTAAACTATAACTCATTTGTTGGATTCGTAATTGCCGCTACATGGGCAAATGGATTATGATTATCGATTATCTTAAATTGAAACTCATTTGTTGTATTCGTATAGTTTTAGTGAATATTAAGAGGTTATAAACTAGTATCTGTTAGTAAACTGTGTGTAGGGAAATAAATAGTTTCTAATGAAGTTTTGGAAAGTATTATTGTACTTTCATTTGAAAGAGAATATGACTTATGCACAGCCACATCAATCACAATATCTATAAAGAAATTTTTTAGGATAGTCCTAAATTTTTTTATTACAAATATAGTCTTAAAAATCAAAATGACCAAAAATTTTTTTATTAAAAAGTAAATACACATTTATGTTCTTACAATTAACTAATCTATATTTGAGTTTTATATTTGAAGGGTGGGATTCGGAGGGTTTAGGATTTGACAGAATTCAGTAGTTTAGCTTATAATTTAAAGCTTATGAATGTACATATTCAATAGTTTTAAGACTTATGAATGTACATATTCAAGAGCTATTCTTATAAGGCTAACTTCGATGATATCTCTAGTTCTATCCTAGGTTATTAGTGGATTTTCTTAGGTAAGAAAAATTGATTAATAGCTATAAATTTATCAAATGCCCTACGTATAGCAGATATGATATATAAATATGTAAGTATAAATTTCCTTTATTTTCTAAAGGTGGACAAGCTGGATCCAAATAGATTTGGCTGCGGTGAAACTTAAACCCATTTGTACACATTTTCACATGGGTTTGATCATCACAAGTTCACAACATGTCTGTATATCATAGATACTGCCAAACTTTTCAAGATTTTTCCCCAACTAATTGATAATAACAATACTAATAATTGGAAGCAAAAAAATGGTTTGATGACTATAGCGGGACTCTTTCATCACCATTCTTCGCCCATGTGAGGTTTCGATAATGACCCAATCAAACACCAAAACCATCTTCGACTATTATGTATTTTATATATATATCGTTTATTTTAGGTTATTATTGAAACAAAAATTAATGTTTTCTGTTCATACCCATGATTTCTGAGTATACAGTTTGCTAGATGATAGTCGAAGGGTAAATGTATTATACACGATATATTGAGTTTTTCTTATTAGTATATGATACTTTGTAGGAATGTCACACTCTATAACCAGCTCGTCTGTGGATTCTCATATATATATATATATATAGATGTATTTTTGGTCAATATTTCTCTTTTGTTTTATAAAGTTCGTAAAACAGAACTAAATGGTTCATATATTAAATAAATAAATAATCTTGTCATTTATATTCAGTCGCAAGTATTTAAAACTTGTATTCCAATTCAGACAATATATCCTTTTAGTCATTAGAATAAAAAGTGTTTGCTGTTAGAATGGATCCATCGAGATAACAAGTGCCAACATTATTGGGGTCAATCCAGTAATGGAAGAATCCTAGACAGTAATTATGACTACAAGAAAAAATCACTAGAAGGTCATTAACTTTTATTAATAAACAATCAATTTAAACCCTAATAACTAATCATGTCGTAGGAAAAAGGAAAAGAAGAAAATTATCTCTCTAGAGGCAACGTATCAGTAAGTTACATGATCGACTTTTCCAAATAAGAGATGGCCAATCTAGTTCTTTAATCTTCTTTAATCAATTTTTGCATTCATTAGCTTAAATTTAATTATTATTAGGCAGTGAATGATGTAGATAGGTTTTGGGAGGGGCAGCTGCCACCCATGATTTTCTGAAAAATATAACTGTCATAAGATTTTCATATTGCCCCCTTTGATATGTTTTCTATGTTCTACTGCCCTGGATGACTAACTATAGGTCGATCTGATAATGAATCAAAATCATGTGGGAGTGGGTAGCTCCAGAGACTGTCTGATGAATTGATCATTTTGTCTCTTTGCTACTGTTTTAGCACGTGTGTGGTTATCCTTCTAAAGTCGTTTGTTTTTGTAGAATAGAGGGACATCATATGTTTGGTGGATCATATCACACATCTTAATTTGGTACTGTCGATAATGGAGTGATAAGAGAGTCGAGAACATACACGAATCAGTTGTTTGGGACTACATACAAAGTTATGGGAAAATCAGACAAGAGTATTATCAATAAATAAAGTGGGGTCTAGGTAGTAAACGCGTGACGTGGGAGCCACAACGACATATATATATAAACAAAACATGGGTGATGAAAATGGCCAAATGGGTGTGATTGTGATTCATGTCGTTTTCTGCATTCAGCTGTAAACTATTTTACCCAAATCAGTAGATATACATTAAGCGTATTTGCATTATTATTAGTCAACTGTAATTAGCAACCGAATTAAAATACTTTTCGATGTATATATTTTTGAGGATCTGATGTAAATAAATAAGCGTGTTTGTATTATTATTAGTCAACTGCAATTAGCAACCAGATTAAAAAGAAGAAATTGTAAAAAATACCACAGTTTTATTCCCACTTTTCATGTTTAAATTAGTTATTTTTACTCTTATTTTTAAGAGAAATAAAATACTTATAACCCTAAAATTAATTAATCAAAGATTTAGTGTTTAGAATTGTGAAATGGGATATGGTTTGAGAATGTGAAATTTAAACTTCTAATTAATTTAAAAATCTTTTACATCTTAAAAAGTGTATCTGTAAAAATATTTTTTTCGTAGAAGTAAAGATAAATAATAGTATCAATAATGTGGTAAACATGAAAATTTCCTATTAAAAACTTATTCAATGTATATATTTTTGAGGGTCTGATGTAAATAACTTCTTTTATCATATAATTCCTCCAACAATACATCTAATTTTTTAGTTTTATTCAGAAAAAATACTCTCATCTCTTATTTAGCCTCTGGTAACAAAAATATGAACGGGAGAAATTCTAACAAACTCTAAAGCGACGGTTAGAATTAAGAATTATTGTTAGTGTTTAACAGCTTGTTAAAAGTTTGTATGGAAATTTCATATCAAACATTTTTTAGATGGTATTAATACATGTATTGGCTTGAATACGTACGCGTTAGCCAACACGATTTATAAATATAGATTATTTTTTAAGTTAGAACGACATTTTAAGTTAGAACGACAAAATGTAATCTATTATATTAAAATAAAATCATATTCTTATCTACTTACAAATAGTCTAGGTATGATCATTACCTAAATTTTTTATTATTTCTACTTCTACATAACTTGAATATTATTAAACATATATACTAATCTAAAATTAAGGAACTAAATAAGTAATCTATTTTTTTTAAATAACCAATTTAATTTATATTATACTAAATTTAAATAATTAATTATATATATTTTATTTATTAATATAAAATAATTATATATGCTTACAATTGGGTATATACGCATCAGTTTTTTTAGTTTGGATTCCATTCAGATTTCGGATTACATATTTTATACCAAAGTTTACTTCAAATAAATAAAAAATCGTTATATGAAATTTTCATCAACAAATTATCCGCGCTAAAGCGCGAATTGAAATCTAGTTAATACTTATTTTAGTTGCAAGAAAGAGTTGTCCAAAAACAAAAGTTGCAAAAAAAGAAAATTGACAACGAATATTAATTATGCAAGTAATTGAAGTTCGTAGATAAAATTGAAAAAAGTAATGTGACGTCCATGTCAAAGACCGCCATTCTCTCGTCCCATTCCACACTCAGGCACATGCAAATATGGAGGGTCCATTGAATCCAAAACAAAGGGTCGCAACAAAATTAATATCGTATAGAACAAATGTAATATTTAAACATATAGAAACATAGTCATATATATATATATATATATAATATATCTTATTTTTTAATAATGGATGAAATTTATTAACTTTTGGAGGTTTTAGAGGTGTTGTTCCTCGGCTTGCATCATGCAGTATCTTTTGGTGTTATCTATGCATTCTTATGTTCTTGGTAGAAGAGAATCTAATCTATGTTGACAGATTTTAAAAATTATCATTTCAAAATTAGGAATATTTACATATAAGGGTATATTATATTAAGCTTCTTTGCCTTTTTTTGTATTATGTCGGAATAAATAAATAAAAACTCAAAGAAACTCATTTAATATGTTTTTGTGTATTAATTAGATGCGGCACTGATGTTGTTACAGACAAAAATAATGACATAACAAATGGCTTACGTTATAAACTCTAATCAATGAATTTAAACCCAAGACTAACAAGGACATAGAGGTAAGTGATTTGTGCTAATATTATCATTATGTCATACTCGTATTCAAATCTATTATACTTTAGAAAGGAAACAAAGACTTAGAACTTAGAAGTAAAAGTTGGGCCAGAGTGGGAGCAAGTGAATGTTTTACATTTGACTCCAAAATGAAAGAGACTTTTTGTCATCCCCCTTCACCGCACTCCATGGGATCTTTGTTCCCTCCTTATCTCTTCATCCTTCGAAGTTCTTTGTTTCCTACAGACATTAATACAAGTTGCTTCTATATGTTATCCACAAAAACTTTTTCTTTGGCTTAAATTTGGAAGAAAAACTTTTTTGTTTTTGCTTAAAGAAATATTTGGTGACTTGTAATATTCAAACATTAGTTTTATTAAAATATATTTTTCAAAGATCAAGGTTTCAAATAATCAATGATTCTTTACAACCATTAGGTAAATGTTTTCCAGGCATGATAAATGCTATCTCTCGACTAGTTCCCATGTACTTTTGTTCATTTGTATTATTTTAATCTGCCTAACAACAACCACTACAAGAAAACTCGTCCATTACTAGGGCAGGTTTTCCTCGTTAGTTCCTAGTAAATGGCCTTTTACTAGGAACTTACGAGGAAACGCGTTTCGTCGAAACACGTTCATCGTAAAGCCTTTTTCCTCGTAAAGTCGTAGTAACCATTTTCCTCATAATTTCCTAGTAACCAATTTCCTCGTAATTTCCTAGTAACAACTTTCCTCGTAATTTCCTAGTAACCACTTTCCTCTTAATTTCCTAGTAATGCTTTACTAGGAATTTACTTCAAAATGTTTTTCCACTTTCCTCGTAATTTCCTAGTAATGCTTTACTAGGAATTTGCTTTGAAATATTTTTCCCTATTAAAAAAAATAATTAAAATAAATATAAATAATATATTTAAAAAAAATTAAAGAATCCAAATTATAAATAAAAAAAAATAACAAAATATTTTATAAATAACTAAATATTTAAGTTTTAAATTCATATACAATTAAAGAGAAAAAAAAAACTAAACTACGGATGTTGCTCGTTAAATCAACCTAATCTAAATTCCCTAAACTAACCACCTAATCTAAATTCCCTAATCTAACCACCTAATCTAAATTCCCTAAACTAACCACCTAATCTAAATTCCCTAATCTAAATACCTAATCTAAATTCTCTAATCTAACCACCTAAGTAGGAAATAGAGAGAACCTTAAGAGAATTCAGAGAGAAGCTTACTACAAATGAGAAATCGGATTGCTCGAGTTTATATAAGGAATTTTGTTTCCTCGTAAGGCCCTAGTAACATTACTAGGTCTTTACGAGGAAATAGCTATGCCCGTGTTTTTATTTCCTCGTAAAGTCCTAGTAATACCATTACTAGGACTTTACGAGGAAACTGCTTTAATAGGAAATAGCTATGCCCGCGTTTTTTTCCTCGTAAAGTCCTAGTAATGTTATTACTAGGACTTTACGAGGAAACAACTATGCCCGCGTTTTCTCTTACTAGGGCTTTACGAGGAAAGGGTTTGTAAATCCCTAAACTCGAAACCCCAAACCCCAAACCACAACTTCCTTAACTTATAACCTCTTCTACAACCAAACTCCTAACCTCTTCTACACCTAAACCCCAAATTTTCAAAACTAAACAACCTAATATAAGTTCCCTAAACTAACCACCTAATCTAAATTCCCTAAACCCTAACCTTAAACCTAAACCCTAAACCTAAACCCTAAACCTAAACCAACTTCCATAACTTATACCTATACATCTTCATAAACCCCAAATCACAAATTTTTTTAAAAAAACTAAAAGAAGTATACAGTCATCGGAAGGGTTTTTATCAACCCCACATAGCTTTCCTCGAACTATCTACCTGAAAAAAAGCCCCAAGCTATTTCATTGAGGAAAAGCTATGAGGAGTTGATAAGAAACTATTATGTTGACTGTGAACTCCTTTCAGTTATGAATTGAGTATTTTCTATTTGTTTGTTGTGTTTCAAATGAATCACATATGGTGGTATTTATAGAAATTTTCGAATCTGAGAATTTATTAAGAAATTGCTAGGAAAAGTAGGTACAAAATTTAAATTAGATATTTTCTATCTAGTTCCTCTTAATTTCGTAGTAACAAAACTCGTTCCTCTTAATTTCGTAGTAAGCAATTACTAGGACTTTACGAGGAAACTGCTTTACTAGGAAATAGCTATGCCAGCGTTTTTTTCCTCGTAAAGTCCTAGTAATGTTACTATGACTTTACGAGGAAACTGTTTTCTCGTAAGTATACGAGAACCTTACGAGGAAACATGGTTTCCTCGTAAACTCGAAGTAAACTCGTAGTAATTTTACGAGGAATTATTTTCCTAGTAAAGTTTCCTAGTAAATGCTTAGTTTTCTTGTAGTGAACATTCATTATAAATTTGGTTGTCTCCTTCTGATATTAAATGTGAAGCTTCAAAATATAATAAAATTCATATCAGTTCAAATTAAATTGCATGATTCATACAATTTTCTTGCTGTAATAATTTTGCACTAGATATTACTATAAACATTTTCCAGATAACCATAATTTCTTTTTAGTATGATATAAAGTAAAACATTTATAAATTTAAACTAGTTTTCCGATATGTAGAAGTTGAAGTTCTGGATATGCCTAAGTAAAATTTGTACAAAAGATCCATGAGATTTCAACTCGATGTAATAAAAAATAATAAAATCATATTTTAGGGAGGAAAAAAAAAACACTATGGAGAAAAGCAGACCTTTCATCAGAATGGCGAATGGGTCAAGAACGAAATCAATGTGTCTTAAACGGGCCTAGCCCAGTAATTGTTATACGATTCAAGATGGCCTATCTCATTCCTCCTTGGTCACATAGAATAGGCCCATGAAGAGAAGCTCATGAACAACTTCTAAAAAGCTGTTATAACAGCCCAAGTTATAAAAGCTGTTGTGATTAGCTGCTAATAGTGTCATGTCAAGCATGGGTCCCACTTAATTCTCCCACATCTCCACACGTACTAATTTTATAATTAAATATTTTTAAGAAAATCTCATTATCGCACACACACCCAAAACTCTCTTCTCCTCTCTCTCTCTCTTCTCTTCTCTTCTCTCTGTCTCAAAGTTAGTAGTAGTATCTTTCGACTTTCGCTTTGTGTCTTTCCACCTTTTATCTTTAGTTGGTTTCTCTGTGTGTTTCGTCAGTGTTTTAAGTCTGTGGAACGGGGAGATGGTGACAGCAGATGATTGGACGAAGTCAGCGATGAGAGATGGAGAAGTGGTGGCTGAGCTTCTTGTTCGGCTCAAGAAAGCCAAAGTGAAACCTGTTCTGTTCACGAACCAGACTGTAACGGAGCTCCGGTGGGGAAACCGGCAGCCACGGTCGAGAAAAGAAGCTGAATCAGCGAGATGTAGCCCGAGTACACCGCTCTCTTGGAGCGCTTCTTCTTCTCCCTCTGCTTACCTCGACTGTTACGAGACCACCACCACTGGCTCATTTCCCGTCGGATCTAGATCCAAGGTTCGTCTCTTCTTTGTTTGAGTTCCATCAAGATCTTCCTCTTTTTAACAAACATATCTCGTGTGAAAATGCTTCTTCCTGCTTTGTTTCCCGACAAAACACACCAAACAGAGCTCCAAGTGTTTGACATATTAGAGGGTATTCTGGTCATTTCGTAAGGCTGTTCAAAATAAGAGTATGATACGTCGTCTGTTTTGTGTTTGTCTGTTTCCTTCCTTGTGCTTTGAGTATTAGCATATCATGGGCAATAATCAGGCATAATCAATTGAACTTAGGTAGCTATAATTTCCGCAATGATAATTTATATTAGCCATGTCATTCGGTTTTTGGATTTAATTTCGGTAAGGTTCTTTCGGTTCTAAAGGTTTATGATTCGTTTGAGTATTTAAAAAACTTAATTCGGTTTGTTTTATTTTTATTTTCAGTGGTTCTCGTTTTTGTGCTGATCCGGGTTCAAGAGTCAGAAAAGTCAACTTTTTGATTAAATATCAGAATTTTTGATAATAATTTGGATAATTTGAATACTTTTAAATATTTAAAGTACTATGGTAATTGGTTCTTTTTGGATATTATAGTTTATAAATATTCTATGTAAATTATTTAATTATTTAAAAACTAAATATAGTTAATATTTATATCTACATAAACTATATCATAGAAATCCGGATATACATTTAATTCTGGTTCGGTTTTGATTTTTTGACTTTAGAGATATAAAATCCACTCGCATAATTGATGGGATCCAAAATTAAACCAAATTTCGTTTTCGGTTTAGTTCGGCTCTTCAAAATTCCAGATAAATGTGTGCTATCTTAATCTCTTTAATAAATCTGGATTGGATATTACTTTCTGTTGTTTGTGATGGGTCCCTATGAGTTATCTCTACTTTGTAAACACTGGACCACCCCCTATGAATTCTAAAGACAAAGTCAAATGAAAATGTTTGGCTTCTACGGATAGTTTATGGATTAGTTATGTGAAAGTGTGTGTGTGTGTTTGGAAATGAAAGTTAGGTTATCAAACTCAAAGACAAGACGTGCTTGTATTGTTATTGTTATCATCATCACACGGGAGCCCTTTTTTTTCTCAAACATTGAATTAGTGTGGGGACATCTTCATCTTCTGTTTCTTGTGACTCAACTTCCCCACCCCCTTGATCATTAAAATGATTCTTGTTTCTTTTATGAGCAGGACACTGCATCGCTCAGATCAGCATTAAGGGAACGGGGAGACATCAAGAACAAGAACTGTAAGAGAATGAAGTTGAACACGCACATTTCTTCTTCTCTCTCAGATTGTAATTTGGCAGAGAATGTGGATGGCAATTTCCTGCTACCTGACTTGAATTTGATGCCATGTGAGGAAGCAACACTATATAATACTATGATATAAGGATTGTAAGGTGAAGGAGGAACTCACTTAAAACCATGAGAATCTGGTTTGATCAGAGTAGACTTGTCTGAGGATCATCCTTGGCTCAGTTTCTGTGAAGAGACTGCCTCACAGGAGCTCAAGAACAAAAAAAAGAATAATATCTGCGAAGAGGAAGATCTTATTTGAAAAATTTGTATGATATATTTGTAGGATAAAGAAAACAATTATTTTTTGGTTTCTTTATAATATGAACAAAAGGAGTCACTGTAATGTTTGTCTATATTAGCACAAGTAGTCATTTTGTAATGTTCTTTAGTTACTCCTCGCTTATAAAATCCAGACATACGAGTAACATGGAACTTAAATGTCACTTTCTACAAACATTATCCATCCATTTGGTTCTGCTCAAAGCTCCTCTAAAGAGCCTTGCAAACTCTAAATAAAATCATAGTAAACCCAAAATATATGTCAGATACTGACTCAATTCTTATTTTGACCCACAAAAGAAAAGCATATGGCCCATGGGCTGAAACAACCATTTGATATATATCTAAGAGTGCAACAAAGCCCAAGTAAATGTAAGAGGATGTGTGTCATTGTACATCCATGATCCATCCACCATAAGTAACGGTAACGAACACATTTGGAACTACGTCACCAAGCTATGCCTACTCCTCAAAATCAAATGTTGCTACCTGATCGCATAATATAACGTTATTGTACGTTTAAAAGTAGTATTCTAATAACGGATAAACTAAATTGGAATCATTATCTTGATTAGCTACAATGGCACATCGTCAAAACTCATCCTGGTGTAATTTTACAACCACACATTCAATTCATTGATAATGTTTTGCAGCATATGTATCCATTTTAACTGAATCAAAATATGTTTATTAGCATCAAGTATCAACTATTGGTTTATATCATCCACATCTTAACTTCTCTATCAGTTTTGCAGACCCTAGTTACATCATTGGTAGTACTAGTACTAACACATCATAGATTGTGAGACCCTTTCATACTTATCATTTCTTTCTGGTGCTTTCAGCTTTAGGATATATAATAAAGTCATGGGCCGTATTCTCATAAAAGTCAAGAACCAGCTGGATGTCTTTCATGAATAGATGAATGCTTAGCTTCTTTCCAATGTTAGGTGAAGCAAATGGCCTAAGATACTCAAATGTGTCAAACTAATGACCAAAAGTAAGCAAGCAATGTGGGTGTGGTATGGTATGGCCAAAGGCAGAAGCATTGAGAATGAAAGAAGAGGAGAGTGGAGGAGTGGTCCAATCTCAAAAGAATTGAATATTAATGAAGAAAATACTACTTGTCTAATGCTTTTTCTCTATTTTTGGTGGTCCACTTTAAAGGAAAAAACAGTCTAATGTGGGAGGCTTTTAACTTGAGGAGCATACAAATGTCTCATTCCTCTTGACTTCTATATAGCTCCTTTTACTCTATGCTTATCTTTACACTATCTTCACATTCCTTAACGTTACATGTTCCTATGACTTCTACTAGTTTGAACATTTAAGATCAATAGCTACTTATTATTTTCACTGTCTGTGAAAGCTACATATTACATGGTTTTGTGCAATACGTTTCATCAAAGTCCGTTGTTACTTTGGGTTAAATTGCTTGGACTGGAAAATAAAATTTCTAACCAGCCGGCCAAGAAGATTAGTAGGGGCCCAAACGGGGATTTCTTTTGTACATTAATTATATTTGTAGAAAATAATACAATGATAAAGTCGAACCATAAATATGTTGCATCTAACTTTTTGAAACAACTTAAACATGAGAAGAGAGTGGAATCAAAATATCAATAATGTTGGGATCAAATCAAAACTGTTTACTTCTGGATTCACGTTTGACAATTTTGTTGCGCATAATCCTAAACCGAAGACAAACAAATACAAAGTATAATATGAAGACATGTAATTCAATATAATTTACAAGACATTTGAGAACTTCAATCAATCTGGATATCAGCTTAGTTAGAGAATAGAGAGGGTCCATTATTCACACAAAAATGTCTCACACGCATAAGCTTTTTAATGTGTTATTTTCTTTTTTTTTCATATCAGATTAAATGATATTTTATATTAATGCACATGTATATTAAGAAATCTGCTTTTTGAAAAGTAATAATAAAATATAGTTTTCTTAATTATAATTGAAAATAGTAAAATGAAATTAGTTACTCAATTTTTGATAAGATAAAATTGCTTAGATATACGAGAACATCGTATATTATTATGAAACAACAAAAATCAACTAAAATATCATATATATTGAAACAAATAGAGTATTTGTTTTTGT
This sequence comes from Moricandia arvensis, assembly GCA_905132765.1. NCBI lineage: Eukaryota > Viridiplantae > Streptophyta > Magnoliopsida > Brassicales > Brassicaceae > Moricandia > Moricandia arvensis. The sequence continues at coordinate 196,719 of CAJHQP010000378.1, forward strand.
ATTTTTCATTTGAATCTGGATGAACGACGATAAAAGTATAAAACCACTACACTATATCAAATCTTATTTCTCAAATTTCAGTTTATAAAACTTTATAGCTTTGGTGTTCAACAAATATTTGGTCGTGCCAGAAATATAAGAGATTTCAACTTTTAGTTAAAAATTTGATAAACTAAATATAAATTTAACTTATATTTTGCGCTAGATTCCATTGCATTTAAAGTATTTTTCGTGTTCATGTATTTTGCTTCATGTCTGTTTTATATAGTGATGTCTCTTGTCGGCAATATATAGAGATGCAGGTTGTCATATTATATACTACAGTATATGATAATGAACAAAGACAAGCATGAGTAAGACTTGACTGTGACAAAGGGTACTGTTATATGAGTGTCTTTGTATTATATACTGAGGTTTAAACCCATCAAGATTACATTAATGCTTCTGATCTGTATAGATTAGCTACAATGTTTATTGGAAATCTTTGTCAAATCAGCTACACTTCGTTTCCATCTCTACCCCACAATTTTATGTTTTAGCTAATTCGTTTGACAAAAAAAATCTATAGGTTCCCCTCCAGTGTCGGCAAATTAATTCAGATTTCATATATTTTATTCTTACAAATTAATTTACACTTGTTTATATAACCTCCAGCATAACATGGTTACTCTCAGTTTGAGGTCCAAGCTAACCATTTTACTAATTATTGTTTTTTCCTTACCAACTGTACATCCATTATAAATGTCATAAGCTAGGATGTAGATCCGAGAAGAAGAATCCTATAGGACTCCCTCGATGACAAGGAGAGTGAGAGTTGTCAATTCACTAAATTATTCTACCAATGCATATTCATGAGCTAAAGAAACATTTCATGAGACACATGATACGTAGGAATTTGTGCATGAGTTGAGTGATGAGACTGTACTTAGCATAAATCATCTAACTTATACTTTTTTGACATTCTCAGGTTAATTTGAGCTTATATTCTAATGTGTTTCATGAGCATCCTAGGGTCATAAGCTCGCATTGTCATAAACACAAAATACTCTCACAACCATGAGTTACGTGCTTTATTTTTATAAGAACATGAGTTCATGTTACAATAGTTGAACTGGAACATGTCAAAAAATTTAAATAGTGAAATCTCTAGTAGCAAGGATTCCACGAATATATAAAAACTATACAAAATGTGTCTCTACTATTTTAGTATCATGCATGTACTGTTGCATAGTAAGTAAAATAGTATGTTACAGAGAGAATTTGCTAGCTTTTGTATTTGAATGATTTATGGTTAATTAGATATAATATTTTACTTGTGAATTTAGTATGACCAAATATCTCTCCCCAAGTTTATTTATTTTTCCTTGTGCCTTGTGAGAAATTGTGTGGATCATGTTCAGCTTTAAACAAAGAAGAAGGATCAAAAGGTTGTGAAAATGACACACTCCCATTAAAAGAGTAAAGGACTTCCAAGCCTCTCTCTCGGTTACGATGATCCGAAGGCAAAGCATTTTATTGTTTAGTTATCGATCTTTTATGATTCCTTTGTTACTTCTTTTACCGAAGATTGAAATGGATAAAGATCAAAAAAAAGAATGAAAAGGATGAGATGTGTTTCTGGATAAACCCTAATAACATTTCCAGTTAGAAACATAAACCAATCGATCAATTTATTAACAGTTTTGATGGAGAACTATCTTTTGGTCTTTTTGTAAATCTTGAGAAATTAATCAGTGACTAACAAGAGTACAAATTATCGTTACGTGCACAAGATTATTCAACTACATTTTTTGGAAGAATAAAAAACAACGAAACTGCAACAAACCACAAAAGGTGGTAATCATCAAAAGAAGAAGAGAAAAGAAAGAACAAAATTACAAAATATATTTAAAATAAAATTGCTAACCAGATATCTATTGTTTTGCCTTTGATAATACTTGTAATTAGTTTACAAACATAAATCATCTCTCTTTAAGTGAACCTAGGTCTCAAACTAGACCCAACGCAGGATCCCTTTTGTAGATATATTTTTCTTAAAAAATAACTCCAACTTATCAAACATTTTTAAGAAAATTAACTAATTGCTTATCTGAAAATATTTTTGAAGGTAGTAATAATTAGAGTACTATTTTTGTTCTTTTGTCAGATGCGATAGATAATAATTTTGAAATCTTTCATGGAAATGTTTAATTTTTCTTTGTCAGAACAAAATTGATTTTATCTTAAAATAAAATAAATGGTTGTTTTTTTAATTTAAATTTTTTTTGTGTAAAGTAGGCAGGGGACCATTTGGAGATAGGTGAACAGTTGGCTACTTAAACACCTTCTCACCCCTCACCAGTCAGTCACCAGCAAGTAGACCCCACGCGCTATGTGGTCCCTCTTTTACATATTTACTTTTTTTTTCTTCAAAATAATTTATAATTTATCAATTTACAAAAGTATTAATATTTTTTTCTTTGTTGGGGTTAAATCCGGCCGTCCACTTTCGCTAAGCCGGCGGCTGTCAGCCTAAGTCTGAAAAATCTAGGACTGGTCCCCACGTTTATTATTTATTTAATTTGCCTTTTTTAACATTTAATGTGCCTTTTTAAATAATTATTTTGTCGTATCTGTGGTTTTCTTCGTAAGTAATTATTTTTTCTTTATTCGGGGGTTGCATCAATCCAGATGTACGGCTAGGATTCTCTTATCCCGAAACGCATGCTAATGCTTTGGGGGGGACCATATGTGGTCCAGGCGACGTCGTATCGACGCGTGTCTTTTGGTTTCTTTGGCCCGCGAGTAACGACGTGATTGATGGTCCCCTCTTCATTTTTCTTTATTACCGGTTATCTCCGGTTTATAGCTTTATGCCAACCGGTTATCTCGCCGTGCCGAAGTTTTGTGGTTAACAAGGTGTGCAGCTTCGTTACGCTCCTTGGAAGTGACATGGAAAGCACGCTCCAACCTTTACGGGGTTTGGATACGTATCGACCGCTTTAGTTTTGAGATTGCTTATTATATTATTTAGCAGATTTGAATTGTTAGTTCTTTTGTCATTATCCATTCGACACTTAAATATAAGATAATAGACCTAGGTATGAGTCATTTGTCGAATATCCAGTGGATACATGAGAGTTTTACATTATTTAAACCCATCGGATTTAAATAAAAAGACGAAATAATCAAAGGTTAGTTGGAGTAACCAAGTCGACCTCGAACGATAAGGATCTCTTTCGAATAAAACCAATAAAGGGAAGAAGAAGGATACAAATGAAAGGGTGGAGCATGAGACACATCAAAGAGAGACGTAAGTCATTCGACACCGACGTAATCAAAACGTTAGTCGTGGTCAAGAAAATACTTTTCGTCGGCACTAAAGTGTTTAGATTTTGAGATTTATATGAATTATATGATGTTTAGTTTTACATATATGTGACAAAAAATAGTAAACACATTCTACTACTAGTTATAGACTCTGTTTTTTTTCTTGGGCGCAAAAGACTGATCAAACTTAACATTAAACGTTTCATATAAAAAGTTTAAAGGAATATCAAGCTCCTTTACGTATCAAAATATTATCATGGATACGTCATTCTCCATATTAAAACCTGCATATCAGTATTATTGTTTAAACAAAAGAGTATTCTGATCATTCAAAAATATCAAAATAAAGTACTGAGGTTGAACCATATAAAACATGTAGATAAGAATGTGTATGTATGTTTCAGCTACGCGTTTTTATATTAAATTTTTTTTGATTACACATCGATCTTGGCATCTTGCAATCTACTAATCTTTGCCATTGTATAGGGTGTAATATTGTACTACACGATTTATATAATAAAGAAAACTATTGTTGAGTTTACATGCATCTGCATGCGGTCGTAAAATTTTATTACGTAGATTTTGTTTTTAAACTTTATACTACTACACGGACAGAATTGATTACAACATTCATGCGACTCGTATTTCAATTCAGATTTTCACACGTAAGGTTAGGGACAACCTTGGCTTTTATTTGGTTGAGTAAGACGACATGTGGCTCGACCTTTATAATTACTTTGAATAAAATAAACGACTCATGGAATGATTGAACCATTAGTCGGCACATTTTAAGAGGTTGTTGCTTGAAATTATGTAATCAGTGAGAATATAAAATTTTGAAAGTATTATCTTTATTGCGATTTGAAAATATTATGAAACTGTATAAAACATCACAATAGACAATCTTGTAGAAAGTCTACAAATCTTCTAAATCTTAAAGTTCTGATTCAAAATCTATAGTTTGAGGTACAGTCATCATCGTTTACGTTCGTACTTGTATAAACAATCATGTTTATGATCTAAGCATACTGTAGCAAAAACTATAACTAAAAATTTTACAATAAAAATAATTTGAGAAATGGGATTATATAAGGACATAAAGCGCTATGATCATCTTTAGATAAAAATAAGCTAAAGACCATGATCAAAGGGGTCTTTTAAAGTGAATTTTTTAATGTAATATAAGATATATCTCTTAGTTTAATTTTAAAAAAAAAATTCTTAAAATAAAAGATATAAGATACATTTTTTAATTGAAAAGTGTCAAATCATATTCTAAAAACCCCCAAATGAGTTTCCCCAATTAATCATGCTCTAAAGACTACATCAAATATTTTGATACCGTATTTTCATCGTATATTCAGCAGTTTTTTTCAAACGAAATGAATATTTTTTTGGGTAAATAATAAAATAAGATTAGTAGGATTTATAAACAAATATGGACGGCTAAATAATAGGTGAAGGCGTGACACACGCGCTTGTGAGAGCAGATACGTTGCGTCCAGAAACACAACACGTAGCAACTCCTTTTCAAAAAGGAAATACATTTATTATCTCTCAACGATAAGACTATAAAAATAAAAAAAACCAAAGTCGAGAGGGGGAAACGACCTCGCTTCACCGTACGATCTCAATGAACCAAGTCGTCACCCAAAAATAGACGACTCAGATTACTCCACGACGTCATACTTTCTTTAATTACATTTTTGTCGTGACCTAATCTTTCTATTAGTCAGTAATTTTTTATATTTATTTTAAAGTCTATATGTGGACCACAGGGATTGGAAAATGAAGAAACCTATTTTTCCTTAGTAATAGCAAAACAAAACATACTTTGTCAACATTACAAAACTTGTTTAT